>CM050163.1:536897516-537082516 GCA_027410445.1 Discoglossus pictus | reverse complement strand
CAGTGTTGTGCCTCTATATGGACAGTAACCCAACAGCACTCCAAGCATTGATGATACAACTGGACAGTGTAAGATTGTAATTAACTTTTTCAATACTGCAGTGGTAAAGTAATAATTATATGATCCATCTATTAAGGCAAATTAAAATCTTGTTGGGGGGTCCTATCTGCAATGAGGATATTATAAGTTAAGTAAGTTAAGAAATAATTTTGTTTGCTAATTTTTTATTTTTTTTATTTGTGTAATTCAAAAAAAAAATTCTGCAACTCATCATTTTCATTTGCTTGTTATATGTTCTTTTGAAAATAAAGAACAGTTATTTTCATTACTTAAAGGGCCATTATCTCACTATAAGTGCTTTTCATGGTGTGAAAGAGCACAAGATTGTATGTTAAAATGATCTATGGTTCTTAATTACACTAATAACAGCTAAAAACTAAAGTCTGAGGTCTGTTTACTAACACACTCCTGACTGTTCCATGATTAACAACATCTGCCGACATTGAGCGCCCCATGAAGACAAAGATTTCTAGTTTTTCACTGAACTTGCAATGCAGCTGTAGATGTTAACCCGCAAATGTAATTTTTAGCCGATTCCTGCAGTTCTTTTTCTGCACAGATGAATTTGTGAAGAGTTAACTCTTTTTCTGCTTATGCTCTCTGCACAGAGCTGCTGCTGTGGGTCTGTCTAGGGGAATGTCAGTAAACAGACATTTCATTTATAAACCTCTCTGCAATAAAAAAACATATTTCAAAAGTTTTAAATATATTTCCACATGGTTTTATGAGAACTTTACAGTGGTGTGATCCAAATTTTACCAAATGAACTGGCCCTTAAAAGGTTGTTCTAGCTGTACCATTACTACCAAGTGCTACATGGTTTAAATAGAAAAGCAAACTCCATGTGGACACAGGCACAGCAATTATGTTGACTCTGTAATCTCAAACATTGTAAAAGTTGATGTATGTTGTATTATATTTACATTTTTGCCATTGGAACATTTGTGTATTTTACTAGATATTGGTCATCTGGTACTTTTTACATTTGTTATCCAATTTAAATTCATGATTAAATTAATTGTTTTGCTAAACCTAGCAGCTATCAACAGATGGCCTGTCACCCACTCATGACTTTATATCTCATATGTATCAGTTATGAGAGAGGGCGGCATATCTGCCTTCTGCTTGTTTCTTTGAAACACATAATCTGTGTGTGCATCAAGGTACGGTGTCTTAGTATCTATTGGACATATCATTATATTACTTAAGAATATGAATCAAAGACATAGAAGTGACATAGTGAAGGTTCCAAATATTTTATAAATTAAAGGCATACATATGTTTCCTGGATTATGAATGCATCTGATAGAGGGGAATCAGTCGTGTATGCAAACATTTTTGTATGAAAAAATACCCAAATAAACATTTAAATACTAACCTCTAAGTTAGCAAAATGTCTTGTAATTTCTGACCGTTGAAAAACAGGGTTAACACTCTCTCCAAACCCAGGCTAAAGTAGCATTCATTTGAAAAATTGTTCTGGCCAATCAGGAGGAAGCAGAGGCTGAAACATTTGGGGTTGCTGTCTGTGCTGCAAACAGTCTGGGATATGTAGTCAGACTCACATGTGCAGCACATTCACAGTAGATTACACCTGCAGTTGTCTGTTCTTCTGCATCACTGCTGCTGGTGTTCACTCTTCCTACAAGGAGACAGGCAGAGAAATAAAAAGCTGTGACCCCAGCAACCATGTGACTGGTAGCACTTCCTCTGGAAGTCACAAACTGTACCCAGATGCTGGGCAAGCTGTACCCACTGTAATGTAAGCTCCAGTTGGCAGTACCCAGCATATAAATATGTAAGTACATTCAACTTTTCAATATAATACATATTTTTCTACTAATCAGTGGCTGTTTTAAAAAAAAAAAAAAACATTTGAAACCCAGGAAACGTTCATATCCCTTTAAAGCTAAAAGCACTTTATCAATTATAATTCATTTTCCTATGTTAAACTAGCATTGAGATGTCATTTGGCTTTTCTGATCCACTCACAAAAATATTCTAATATTTTGTTAATAAGATATTATTGGCATTATGATGCATTGGGCACATTGTCTTCATTGCTGTTGCCTGCACATTGAGCATGTCCAGTCTCTTTTTGTGCAGGTGACTGCACTGAAGACAATGAATATGGTGCCAGAGGAGTTATTCGGTAATAATGCCAATGATCTCTTGTTAATAATAGATCGTTGTTTGGTCGTTCAGTCGTGTCCGACTCTCCATGAAACTATGGAACGCAGCACGCCAGGAACATCTGTCATTATGTCACTTGTTGTGCTACTCCATAACGTTATTTCGGCAAAGCTACTGGAGTGTGTTGCCAGTCGGACACAATTTAACCGGCCTCTCTGTAATGACCTGCCCATCTTGGGTGACCCTACATGGTATAGCATATAGCTTCATTGAAATACAGAAGCCCCCTTACCACAACGAGATTCAGAATAAAATATTAGGATTTCTCTTTGTGGGTGACAGCTGAAAATGGCAAACTTTAATCTTTATTTACTGTAAGAAAATGCATGTTTTTAGTAGCATTTAATTGCTAAACTATTTGTTATCTATAGTTCTATACTATACCATAATTGGAACCTCCACTGAGATATGGGAAGTGTCTTAAAGGACTCTTAGCAACAAATAGTTTTGTTTTTCCTTGTTTCTGTTTTTTGCAACACACTCTGAAATCATTCTGATCTTATGTTCCTTTTGCCCAAATCTGCTGATAGATTGGAGAGGTGCCAGGTCCATGACTGATATAGTTTAGTATAGACTGATATACTAAACTATATGCCGGTAACACTAGGAGTCCTGACAGACTAGTCATAGTCATAGTAGAGTATAAATCTCAGCTGTCTCTGTAAGTGGTACAAGTCTGTTGTACTGTATGTCGTTGGATCCCTGGTGGTCCAGTGGTTAGGGTTTGGCGCTTTCACCGCAGCAACCTGGGTTTCATTCCAGTCAGGGAACCAAGAGGTCACACCACCCTGAAGCCATGGTCAGTACTTGAATGGGAGACCACCTAGGAATACCAGGAACTGTATGCTGTGACCCACTGGAGAAGGAATTGGTAACCCACTCCAGTGTCTCTGCCATCAATACCAAGTGGTTCACAAGGACACAGAGAGTTGAACATAACTGATCAACGCACACAACTCACATGATCCCTACTCTTGTAGTGGTGTAATAGGATTTTGTTTTGTAGGTTTCCGCTGGGTCCACTTTATATGTCCACAAGGCACCTTATCAGGTTGAGAAAAGCAATGTTAAACACTAAATTACAAATATGGGACCTTTCCTGTTATCTTCCCTCCAACTACCCTAACCCCTTACCCTAGCAAAAATTTGGCGGGCAGAATTGTGGTTGTTAGGGTAAGGGGATCTTTCCTAATATGTGCAACTAAACCTAACCTCAAAGTCCCAGGCAAATAACAGGAAAGTTTCCAAATATTTTTTAAAAGCTACATTTAGAGTAACATGGGAGGTTTCTGGATTTGACTATATAATATACCTATGTATCTATTTATGTGTATATTAAGATGTGTTCATAAACTTTTGTTTTTTTTTCTGCCTAAAATTAAATGATTTTACATGTTTGGGTCTGCCTTCTGTATCTCATGCAGATAGTGAATACACAGACTGTGAAGTGCAGTGTTTCAAATTAGCCAATTCAATGACCTCTCTCAAATGGCATGTAGCAGAATCATACCATTGATTGATTATTATAAGACAGTTTAACCCCTGTATTTAGAAGTACACAGTCTTCATGAGCTGCAGAGGGGAGAAACCAGTTCTGAACTGTTTGTAAGATTTTAGGCAGAAAAACAGAGCTTTTAAGCACTTCTTAATAATACATAGGTATGTTTTTTATATAATTGTAGTGAAGTCTAGAAACCTCCTGTGTCCCTTTAAGTAGTTTTCTTCAATTGCTTACTTTAGTTCTAATCCATTATTAAATAAGCAAATGCACCTCTTGTGTGAGCCCTACAGTCAGGTACTTTTAAATATTAAGCTTTAATAGGGATATATATTAAATAAGTGTCAATTAGAATCCACAAAAATAGCATATAAGGCAATAAAAAAAAGTTAGTCCGCTCAGCTCCTCGGGGGAGGAGCTCCATTAGATGAATGTTCCCCCACAAGCCAAAGATCAGGGCCAAAGGCTTCAATGAAGTAAGAAGAGGACGGATATTCAGCCAGCGGGACAGTGCAGCTTTGTTTTTTATTTTATTTTATTATTTTTAAGTCGTAGTGTTAGGGACAATGAGGGTACTTGTGGACTCCCATGGGGGGTAGGTTCATGGGGGCCCTTAAGGACTTTTATGTTAATAGGGTGCCATGGGGGTACATTGGGACCCCTATGGTAGGGGATTAGATTTAGGTGCCATGTGGGTCCACAGGGACCCCCATTGTTATAGTATACCCTGGAGCTCTGTTGGGACTCCAATAGTATAGGTGGGTTAATATTAGTTGTGGACCCCCATGGTAACAAAGTTAATATTGGGTGCCATGGGGGCCACAGATAAGCTCCCCAAATTTGCTTTTCAAAATTCCTGTAGCTGGGAGTCACGTCTTACGGGAGCCATGAAATGGAGGCCTACAATTGCCCTTTAGGGAGGGGGGAACCTATTATATTCTCTACTGGGGGAAAGGTAAGTCTGTGAGGCTGGTCACAAACCTCCGGTATTGGTCTTATTAAAGCTTTCCTTGTGATGCAATATAAATATTTGTATGTATGAGTACAATAGAGCTTCCATGACTAATCGGGTCTATAAATCACATCTGTATGTTGCTAGGCAATTCACCGTCCTCTTTGTTACAAGGGCTGCTGTACAAAGACAACTAATGCTTTCCAAGTATGCTTTATGCCTGTGTGTAATATACAATGTGCAGATCTGAAACCTCTTGTGTTATGTCTGTAGTGTAAAAAGTAATGTGTTCTGTACAACTCCCATAAGAATATGTGTTTAAAATACACTTAATGCTGATAGTAAGCAGTGATGACCTAACAATAGGCGCTAGATAATGGTATTGATGATGGAATTCCTATTCAGTGATTTAGAAAAACAATATTCAATATCAAAGTTACTTTCAACATCAACTTCTAAACCTCCAGTTGAGCTGCTTGTCTCCACCCCTTATGAGGCACACAATAGTCCGACATAAGCTTAAATAAATAAAAGAGCTGATGCACTTCATTGGCTGGAGGCTTGGCGTGTTATAATGGATTACCTTGACATGGTCACAAGCTTAAAGGGATATGGATATTTTCCGGATTTTACCAGCTACAAAATATACCTGTGTATCTGTTTACTTTTATTTACTTTATTTTATTAAGACTAGCTTATAAACACTGCCTAAAGTCAAAGACATAATCTCTGTATGGGTTTGTCCACTGCAGTGTATGCAGACACAGACTCTGTAGGGCTGGGTCTGCAGTGTAGTGTCGTGTCCTGAAAGATGGTCACTGATTGGTTAGTGTGAGACACGGCACACCCAGTACTTCCGACTCTGTATTGTCATGAACTGCAGATGGCAGACCTATATAGGGACTATTTGTTTGATTTTATGCAGTAAAAAGAGCTTATAAGCATTTCTGATTAAAATAAAGCAAATACAAATAAATACATACCCAGGTATATTATGTACCTAGTAAAACCCAGAACCCTCCTATATCCCTTTAAATCTGACCATTCAGGTCTGTATTGCTTTTTTTAATCATTGAATACAAATTTTATTAATGATCAATGCCCAGCCATAATATCTATAACCTTCAGTTATTAGGGCACTGCCATGGTCCTTTTAGAGGTTTATATGCTCTTCTCTACCCCACGGTGGTCTCACATGCTAGTTGGCACACTCTGCCTTGATGCACCAGGTCATCCTAATTGCTTGCCCGGAGCCATTGACTCTTACAGTAGAGAAGCAATGCTGTGATGTGGAGGCACAGAGGGGAATGTTTACCAGGATATAAAGGCTTTGAAACTGAACAAAAGATCTCCTCTATATATAAGAAAAAGCCCATTCTGTTGAAGTCATCTCTTTGATAAATCTGAAGCGACTTTGGCACCAGTTGTTAAGCCAAAGGCTTTGAACAGTGAGCACCGCACACTCCTGGCCGTGTGTAATCATGGGTAACTTCTGGGGAATAAAACAAATTTGTTTTCTTATCATGTTAGGAAAATAAATATGGCTTTAATCATTTTGCATGTTTTTTGACCTTGAACAGTAAAAGGGACATGGAAAGAATTTTTCATAGCTGAATCTGAAAAAAAGTTCTTTGATCATATTCAATATTCAATGTCTGGTTTCTTTTTTCAAGGGATGCTCTCAAAGCAAAAACATCTAAATTAACCAATATGGGGGCTTGCCCCTGCCAGCCTGTGAGCAATAATATAAACGGATCAATAAAAGATACAGATATGCATGCTATGTGTATATCCTGTTAGATTAAATGAAGTTTACATGACTTTTTATGTAATATTTTTCATGTTAAGCACAGCTTTGGTAACCATAATCTTATAAATGCATGGAACAAGATTTGTGTCCCATATCCTTTTAAAGCATCTGCTACGGTCCCATATTTACTCTCTGCCATTTTGAAGATCTATATTCATAATTCATACAACATACCAAGGGCTTTAAAGAATCTGGGCCATATGTTGTTTAGTCTGTCATGTCCAACTCTCCATGACCCTATGGACCTCAGCACACCAGTCACATGTATCATAATTTCACTAGATGCTCTTATCCATAATGTTATCTTTGCAATATACAGGAGTAGTTTACCAGTTCCTTCTCCAGTGGACCTCGATTTGCATGACCTGCCCATCTTAGGTGACCCTACATGGTATAGCTCACAGCTTCATTGAAGTAAAAAGCCCCTTCACCATGACATGGTAGCAATCCAGAATAGGCATACTGTAAATATGGAGCTATGCTAGTGCTTTAATGAGCTACACATATACATTTTGTCATGTCCCTAACCAAGTATGAACTAATGACTTGCTGCACCCTCTACTAAATGGTACGGTCATTTGTCTGGGCTAAATATATTGTATAGATTAGAGACTTTGCTTGTTTATCGTTCTGCTCAGTGTCGGAAATAGCTAAGCACGTCTGGAGATCCTCCGCTTGCAGTGCCAACTGATTACAGAGATTTACGTGTGATCTGATAAAATTACAGTGAATTATCTGGACATATCGTCGCAAGCGTTTTGTCTTTTATTATAGTTCTCCTTATTTTATAACTCTCCGACATATTCCGTAGCGCTGTACAGGGATTAAGTACAAGGCAGAAACAATTTTAACACAATGCAAACAAATGGAGGGCCCTGTTATTAAGCTTAATATCAAACGTACATAGAGCTTGTTTCCAAAGCACCGACACAAGACTGAAAACTCACAAACTTACAATGTAAAGGTTTTGGGTGAGGTACAGGATGGTGATAGATGTATTGTGCATATGAAGGTGATAAGCATTTTTTAAACAGATGTGCTTTTTAGTGAGTTTTTGATAGACTGGTGGAGCGAGGCAAGGATTTCCGAAGTATAGTAAACAGTGCGAGAAAAGTCCTGAAGATGGGAATAAGAGGAGGTTATAAGAGGTGAAGACAGAAAAAGGTAATTAGAAGAGCGAATAGGGTGGGTGGGGGAGTATTTTGAGATAAGAGCAGATATATAAGGCTGCACTGTTGTTGAGGGTCATGATTTAAAATATTATTCTTGTGGCTACAAGAAGCCAGTGTGGGACTAACAGATAGGTGCTGTGGGCACTGGGCGATGAGTTTAGAGGAGGCGTCATTAGGGACTGGGGTGGAGACAGGCGGGTGATGGGGAGGCCGGCAAGGAGTGAGCTGCAGTAGTCAAGGTGAGATATGATAAGATAATGGATTAGGGTTTAAGTTGTCTTTTGGATAGCTGCCGTTGTGGGGACTTCTTATTATTTATGCTCACTGCTAGTATTGCTGAACTGGCATTTATGGCACTGCATGGACAACATGTTCATTCTTGATTGTATATTGCACCCTTTTGTGATTTACAGCTGCACTTTTTTTTTATAAAGGACATTAAAAACAAGCTGTATATTGTTCTAGGCATATTCTCTAAACAAGTTCATCCTTGCTATAGTTATAGATGTGCACTATTATGCCTGTGTGCATAAGTATATTTGCAGGCAAAATAATGGCATAATGTGCTGATTAGTTTCTGCAGTGGAAACATTGATTAATCCCTGCGCCAACATATATTTCATGCAGTTGGATTTCTTTCCCAGTACTAATCAAACACACGGAGCCCGTAATTAGCATACACAGCTGCACATCAGCATATTGGTCATGTGTAGTAACATTGACCCTTTAAGGACACAACGCTAGTCATATATTTAAAATACAAACTTTTAAATAATAGACTTGAAATAGGCAAAATCTTCTTAAATGTAAAAAAAAATACAGAATCTTTATACATTTTTTATACGATAATGCTACAGCGTTTAGTCAACCCGTGACAAAAAATTTTTTGTGTGTTAAATGTAAGATGTGCATGGTGGCCCTGAGGGGCGGGGGAATGGAGCCCCCCAAATGTCATGGTTCGCCCGTAATTTGTTATATTGCTTTCTGCTATTCAACTTGTGGATGTGGGAGGAGATTATGAATGCGCAGTGGGAATGTGGCAACTACAACTGCCAATACTTTCAGCAAGATTAGAACATTTTAGTTTACAAGGACACATCCTACTGTAGGGGCACATTAACCCAGAAAGGAAAATGGAATCCGCAGTAAAAAAAAAAACATATAAATATTAAAACTGTCAAATTTGCATATATTTATTTGCCCATTATGAATTTTAGTTGAGTGTTCAATAACGTGATAAAGTGATATAGAAAAGGATATAGCGCAGGTAGCAATATAAATGCCCCCATGCCTGAGACTCTCCAGACCTGAGCTGTCACTTCTCATAGTGGTAACCCCACTGGGAAATCCTGGCAGAAAGCATTAGAAATAATAGTCTCATTTTTGTAAGCAAATAATATGTTTACAGTAGAATATCGGTAATCAATGTGCGAATGTAAGTTTGCCGTGCTCCGTAACTGCAGTCCCAGCGGTTACCATGGTAACCGTCCCTAAAATGATGTGTAGGTGAATGTGGAGATAAAGACATTCACAGAAAATTGATTGGCAAATTAACTTGCTGCAAATAAAGAGAAGAATAAGGGGGGGCAGGTTGTGATTATATGTGTATTGTGCGTGAGGCGGCGCAGAATAAAGCACGGTGTGCTCACCTAGTATAGACATCCATGATTGAAATCTCACCACTTACAGGAGAAGACAGAGACCCCGGGAGCTCGTCACTGGCTGGCATTGTGAGTTGGGGCTTTCTTATTCTGTGTAATAAAATGGCTCGTTGGGGTGAGAGCATCTTAAGGAGGTCTGTTTGTTTTAGGAATGACTGCTGTATATGTATTAGACATGTATGTGCAGCCTTCCATCATCCTGTATGTATGTTAGGAGCAGGGAACATGTATGTGTGATTACTATGGGGGAACCAGTACAATTTTCCAAATCTATTAATGTCTGAATTTGTTCCAGATTTATTGTTGCACACTGGGGATCTATTACATGTGAATATTATACTGCTTTATTCTAAATCCATGTATATAGATTTAGTGTGGAAAAGACAACCATTTTACATTTTTTATATAGACATTTGTATTGACTTATTATGCATTTTGTTATTCTTTATAGTGCACTGAATTATTATTATTATTATTATCTTTATTTATATCGCGCCAACATATTCCGTAGCGCTGTACAGGGGGTTAATGAATATTAAACTATATTAATCAAGCATAAAATAATTTGTATGTTTGGTGGCAAAGTTTTACTTGATAATTAACAACAATCTGCGTATGCAATGGTGATGGTTTAACTTACAAATGACCCGTACTTAAGAACGGGCCCCCATGTCTTTTTGTATGAGTTTGTTTTTATGTTCTGTTTGTTTGAATTTAAAGAAAGAGCACAGTGGTTTCTGTGACTTATTGTTACAGTACAGGGGTATTATTATTACAGTATTACAATGTATTATTATTACCACATATGAGCCATTATAGTATTGTTATTATTATTATTTATCAGGATCCCAGTTAAATACAAATCCAACTTCAGGAACATGTCGCGTCCTTAACCCGGGGAACCCTGTAATTGTTTGAGTATCCTGTATGTGGAGGTGTATAGTTATCTGGGAGTTATATCTTACTGACTCCAGTCACCATTTATGAGATTGCCTGTTATTTTATGGAGCATAGTCACTTAAAGGGCCATTTACCTCACTGTAAGTGCTCTTCATGGTGTGAAAGAGGACACGATTCTATGTTAAAATGATCTATTTGCTTTCTTTTTATTGACACGAAGAACAGCTAAATATTTGCATTATTAGGTCTGTTTACAGACACACTGCTGACACTTCTATGATGAAGCTCTGTGAACAGAAAGATTTATGGTTTTACTTGCTTTCAGGAATGTAATCTGTCATCAGTTAACCCACAAGTAACATATTTAGGAGTTTCTAGCAGTCATTTCCTGTGAATTCTGATCTGCTCTCTGCACAGAACTCTTGCTGTCAGTCTGTCTGGGGCACTTGCCTAACTCTCTTGGAAACCAAACTTTTTTCTGTGAAAAAGGCACCTATTTCTGAAATTTCCATATGTTTTCAGGAGTACATTACAGTGGTGTGCTCCAAGTTGTGCTGAATTAACTGTCCCTTTAAGTTTTGCATTATGTAGTTTTAAAAAATTAGAATTTTTGGGCAAAATGTTTTTAAAAAGTAAAACATAAAACTGATCTATGCTGTACTGTTTTCCAGAAAATGCCTTTTGAGCTGTATTATTGAGCAGCTTCGCCAGCAGAGAGGTGTCTTGTAAACTGATTAGGTTTCAGTTAGAGAAAGTACAGGTAATAAGAAGTACATTAATTGAATATTATTTTGAAAATAAATCATTTTCCTGCAGTAAATTAACATTGAGTTTTGCAATATTTAGCGCTCAGCATTCTGGTCCATGCACAAATCACAAATGTAATATTTTGTCAGGAGATCATTCCCTTAAATGGATATGGAAGATTCCAGGTATTTAATATTAAAATAAATTACCTAAGTATATATTTGCATATGTAAACATTATTTTATTAACAAGTGCCTAAAAGCTATGGTTTTACTCACAGAAACCTTCCAAACAGTCCCACTATAGGTTTGTCCCAAGTAATTCATGCACACGGTGTCTCTGGAGTAATAGATATACTACCCAATCAGATTGTCTCTCTGCAGTATTTCAAAACATGCTGTTGAGAAACAGTCTGTACGTGGCCAGTACATCTAATACCAATAGAATCACTGCAGGGACGGGCCTTTGTAGGGACTATTTGGAAGGTTTCAGTGTGTAAAAATAGAGATTTGTAGCACTTGATAATAAAAATTATATTTAGATATGGAAACTAACACTTAGGTAGTTTATTTTACTATTAAAAACAGGGTACCTTCAATATCCCTGAATGAATTAGTCCCTGTTGTCTTCTGTGCCAGGTTGTGGGTGGATCAGAAAGGCTGTCTGAAAGGAATGTGGCAGCTACCAATGATGTCAACAGGATTACTGGAAAATATTGCAATTGTTAGTTTACTGTAGGAAAATGCAATTAAAAAAAATATATCATTCAATCAAGTACTTATCTTTTACATTATTCCATGTTTAGATCCGCCTCAGTGTCGCTTAAAGTATAAAGTATAGTTCTGCAAAAGGGCATCCGCAAAACATGAGACCAAACCTAACTGTACCTGCCTGAATAATACAGGGTCTGGCTGACCATCGGACCTCGTGGATACTATTCTGCACAATTATACGGAACAATCACCAGCAACGTAAAGCTGTATTGATGGAGTCTGCAAACCCAGACGACCTAAAGCTGTGAAGACAAGAACACAGTGAACTTAGATGTACAAATGTAAATTTGATGACTTAATGTTCTTGACAAATGAATTAGTGGCATTGCTTGGAGTAGTTCGCACACCTCCACAGCAGCAGGGAGCTGTCAGGCAGTCTTTTAATAGATCCTGAGAAAATCTATCTAAATACGTCAGTAGGAACCTGTTCCTGAAATGACGCTGCTCGTGTCTTGTAATTGTAGGATGTATTTCCGGGAAGCTGTACAATGAGTACATGATAATCTAAGGAGCATTGTGGAGACTTGCTGTCCTTGTGGTAGGGGGATCATAGCCAAGGGGAACTTCCATCTAAATACAAGTGGCTCTTATATGAATCACTACACTTACAGAAGTTTAATAACACCTTCCTTTTCTTGCTGCAAAGCCTCGGTATGGTAGGTGATGTGAACATAGAAAAAGAAAAGCACTTGTAATCTGATTGGCTCTTGAACTTTTGACCCAGAAAACTCAGCATTCTATGTGTCACTGACAGAAATTGAACACTATATTTGATGCTAATGGCAGCGTCCAATTTCTATAAACATGGAGGAGTAACTTGCAAACTAAGCATGTTCCATGAGTTCATTTTAGGGAGAACTTGTCCTCGAAATGAACCTATACAATCACATTCATGATTATACCGTACTTTGGATCACAAAACAAATGCAACTCTTTGTACAAATGGTATTAAAATATATACTGAAAGCTTATACAAATCTGACATTTTCCATTTTCTTTGGGATCAGTGCAGGTCACAAATGTGAGCTCACAGAAATGGGTGGTTTACGAAGCTGACAATCTGTTTATCGATTTGCTAATATGATAATAATAATATGATAATTACTTTGTGAATGAAAATATTAATTAAATAAACCTAGTTAGATTATTTGTGTAAAATAAAAAAATACTCAAGAGTTTCTTTAAAGGAAAGTAATTTTATTAATTTCACTTAAAATAAATCTTTTATTTTGTTTGATACTAGTAACTTGCCCGTCATAAAGGACAGTAGGATGTCTATGGAATATGGATATTGAATCAATTTACGTAAATATTTTTTGTTTCACAATCAATTTTCATTGGAAAAAATACATCCATTCCACTGTAATAGTTTGCAATGTGTGTGTAACGCCTGCGTGGTGCGTTGTGCGCAGGCGTAACTGTTGTTGAAAAACTCCCTTTATTATTTTTTACAGCTTTTTTTTCTCTCTTACCTGTATATAATGGCAGCTTCGCTTTTGGCTATTTAAATTATTAATTTTTACACAGTTTCACATTACAGCACAATGTGTGCTCGTCATTACGTCTCTGTCACAAAAAGCGCTCATTGCAACCTCCACTGAACTGGCTCGAGCACAACTACAAACTGCGCATGCGCGACCGCTTTTCAAATGCTACGTATTCGTCTATGCGCATCCACTACTTTTTCCGCGATTTCTTCCCAGCATGCATGCCCGAATACGTAGTACCTGCGCATGCGAGGTTCAGCGATTCCCGGGGATTTATCAGTAACAGTAATGCCTGCGCACAACGCACCACGCAGGCGTTACACATTGCAAACTATTATAGTTGATAAATTATTGTGTTTTCTCTCTCTTTATGAGTTATGTGAACAGAAAGGAAAAGAAAATAGGAGCATTATTATTATTATTATTATTATTAGCCTTTATTTGTGATGCGCCAACATATTCCGTAGCGCAAAACAGGGTAGATACAAGTCAAAAAGAAACTGAACAAATTACGAAAGAATGGAAGGCCCTGTTATTGAGTTTAAAGTCAAGCAAACAAAGTGCTTTCTCTAAAGCACCCAACAAGACTGAAAACTCACAAACTTGATGCCTATTTAACATTATTTCTGTTTTTAAAGGCAGCAATTACAATAGGAAGCACGTTAATAATAAGATACATTCAATGGTAATATAATGCGATATAGAAATTACACATGATCTTCCCAGTAAATCCAGTGCTAGTGATATTTACTTTATAATGTAACTTCATTGGCGTATTTGGCGTATATTGTATCATTCTTCATTTTAATATCAGAAGTATGTTTTAAAGAAGTACTTGTCTTCTCAATAAATAGTTTAATACAGTATGTTTTGTTCCTCCATGCTAGGTGTTGTCCCATCATTCTTGTTTTTTTTCCTTTCTGTTCATATAACTCACAAGAGAGAGAAATAAAATAATTTATATAAATATAACAAAACACAACGCCTCAGTACTTCTTTATAGAAGGTTTCTGGATTTTACTACTTATATAATATACAAGTGTATCTTTTTACTTTTTAATACTTTATTTTATTAAGAAGCAGAGAGAGAGCTGGTCACTGATTGGTTAGTATGAGACAAAGCACAGCAAGTATAGCGGAATCTGTTTACATACACTGCAGTGGGCAGTCCTATACAGGGACTATTTATTTGGTTTTTGTCAGATCTTATAAGCACTTCTTAATGACATAAAGTACATAAAAGTAAATAGATGCAAAGGTATATTATATACCTAGTAAGATCCGGAAACCTTCCATGTCCCTTTAAAAGACGTCCTGAGGCATTTTTGTTTTATTTTATATACATGATTGTTGGTGTAGTTTAGGCTATACTAAGACGGCACCAACAGAAGCTTCATATTACCAGAGCCTCAAGACATTTTCAATCTGAAACAAACTGGTAGTGTGAAGCTGAGATTTATACAGGCTTTTCCTAATATCCACAAAAGACGTATTTAGCAAATTATAAAAAAGCCAACAAAATATAATGGTACTATTCCTCCAGAAAGCATGTGACTCACATCTACAGTGCATGCTGTCTTAAGGCTTCCTGTCACTGTAGGCTAATACTATGAGATCATGGTATGCTTATTCATCTTAATTATCTTAATGGCTATTTGGCAGTATTACTGTGTCTAGTTCCTGGAAGCTGATCAGCACTGTGGTCATTCACCTTGCTGTGGTCAGGTGGGCATCGCTGCTTCACAGGAAAACAATGCCCTCCTGTGGTCAGCAGAGGATAAAGAAAGAGGAAGTATGGAGAGAGAACCACTTCATGCAGCCGACTTGTGTCTAGAGCACGGTAATCAGACGTCCCTGTTTTCAGGGGAAGTCCCATTTGAGATCTTTGTCCGTGGAAAATATTTTTTCCATGGAAATGTCCCTGGTTGGCAAATAAGCCCTGAATGCATGTTTTATTGGGCAGCTGATTAGTCCTTTTATTTCCCAAATACAACTGTGCAATACATTTTGTATTTGTCCAGTTTGGGGAAGCTTTGAAATTTGTAGTTGTGCATTCAGTGTTCATTGTGTATGCTTAGTTCAGTATATGCTTGTTTTGTGTTGAATGTGTTATATGTTATTTTCCTATTCTGCAGTCCACTTTTCTTATGTCTAGTGTGTTGCTGTTGTTGTAGTTGTCTTTTAGTCATTCAGTTGTGTACCATTCTCCTTGACCCTATGGACCTCAGCATGCCAGGCGCAATGGTGTTTCTGGTTGTGCTTATCCATAAGTTTATCTTGTCAAAGATACTGGAGTGGGTTACCAATTCTTTCTCCAGTGAATCGTGATTTGTCTTGAACTCTCTGCCTTGACCTGCCCATCTTGAGTGACCCTACATGGTTTAGCTCACACCTTCAGTGAAGTACACAAGCCCCTTCAGCATGACAGACGTTATAGGGATTGAAAGTAATGATGAGGGTCTGGCAACAATTGTAATATCATAATTGTTTTCATTTAATGCTGAAAAGAGAGGATGATTGATAGAGAGATTGATCTATCTTGGTCATGGTCAATAGTCTGGTCAATAGCTCCCATTAGGAATTAGATTGGATACCTTTATGACTATTTGAATTAACAATCAATTCATTTTTTCCTGTATTTAGATTTGTCTATATAACTACCAGGATTATTGGTTGTATAAGCTATGGACTTTAACATTTTTTAGAGAAAATCTTAATTTTTGAAGGCTCTGTATATAAAGAGTTTCCATCTTGTCTTAACTTAACATTTACTGCTAGCGTTGACCAGAAAGGAAAATTGTTGTAGATTTTGACATTTGTACTTTTACCACCGCACATGTTTAGAAGCAGGCATTGCAACTCCTCCCCTGTAGAAATATAAACACCCCTCTCACACACACACAGCCTTCTACAAAGTATTATGGATGCCTCTGGTGCCATAAATCTAAACACTGACTTTGACATGTTTCTTGTGTAATTATGCCCCCTGTCAGGCTCAACATTTTCTGGGACAATTGCACCATTGACTTCTTTGTTGTTCCATGGCATTCAGGAAAAAATTATTCTACTTAAAGGACAAAGTGTTTATAATATGCTCTTATGACCAGCTTGAATTGATGTTTTTAGGTTTTACGTTCTTTAATCTATTGAATTTTATGCCAATGGTGTCAGACATTTTTGCTTTTGTTCTTAACAGATTAGAAACCTAGGTTAACTGTGAGGAATCATGGATTAAGAGAATGTCTCTATTCGGTTCTTTTGAAAAGCCGGCACCACAAACAGTAACTTGTCAATAGATCTCAATTGTGAGGAGTCCCCATTAGAATTGCCTCACCCTTGCACTGTGGGCAGATTAGATGGAGAGTCTCAAGTTCTGTCTAAGTGGTAACTCTATGATACCAAGGCTAATATAGAGATCTGTTGTCAATTAAAGGGACTCACCCACACAGCAGGATGGTTTCAGCTTAAACATCATTGAGTACTATGTATCACATATATGTTTGTGAGCAAGTGGGTTGTTGCTAATGCTGCAGGCTCGCATAGCGAGCCCGCAGCCACTGAGGTCCTCGCAAAGCGAGGGCCGCATTTGCAAAGGTGGAGGCTCTCACGTCGACTGCAAAATTTACGGACTTAGCATCCACAAATACAAGCCGCGGAACTTAACGACCTTAGCGCCCAAACCCCGCTCATGAAAACATTAAAAACACAATAAATATACACAATAAATATATAAAAAGCTTACCCACAGCAAGGAGGGGCACCCTTGACCTCTGCAAGTGAAGTTACACCTCAATTTAAGTCCAAATTCAAGAGATTAAACACACAAAAATCCCCTAAACAAGAGAAAAAATGGCTGCCGAAAAAAACTAAAATGAGGCTACAGGACCCCAAGCATGCAAAACAACATCAAGCACATACACATTTTCCGAAACAGCCAGGTCCAAGATACAATATTAACAAGGTCGCTGAATCATCCACACCCGTGTACCACATCCACATTCGCCGCCATTTAACAACACTAACTTACACAATGCGGAAGTACACAGCTACCCTAATGGATTTTCCTCGCGCACACACACTATTTACACTACACACTACACACTACACACATTGCTGACACTTACAAATCAGCTCCACAACAGTGAAAACCGACATTGTATGCTGCAGCAACATCAAAACAGATTGTCAGCTCTTCAGCACAATGCTTCCCGCATATATTACTTCAAAATAGGTAAAGTATATTCATTTATTCATATATTAATTATTTCATTAGCAGACAAAAAACGACCGCCAACGCTGCTTATAGCACACAAACAACCAACAGCCTCGCAATAAGCGCCAAGGGCGCTCAGCGTGAGTCTCGCAATGAGTGCCGAAGGATCTCGGAACACCAACAAAATTAATGTCTCAACAAAACACCATTACCTGCCTTACAATCTCATTGCCGTAATTTTTTGATGGGCAAGTCGCTAGTTCATTATATTAGCTGTTTATTCTACAGTAAATCATTCAGGAGAAATTCAACGTTGTTTGTGTGTCTCCTTCGTGGAATTCTTTGGCTCATTTTGTTAATTTGTACCTCAGTGTTCTGATAAGCATGTGTGATCTAACTGCTTGATAATATTGAGGAACATTGTTTTTGCCACCACATACACAAACAAGCAGATCTTGTTCCTAATTAGCAAATCAAATAAGGTAATCAGTATCTTGGAGCTGCTCATCTGCATAATAATGCAGCACAGTAATGTCTAATATCCCATGAGGCCAATGTATTGCCAGGTTAAGAATCATTTATAAAACATTAACTTGATATTGTGGTGATGGTCACCATGCACACACATAAGTGAATTAATACACATGCTGATTACCTGCCTTAACAGTGATTGTTTCTAACAGTACTTTACCAGTAGGCAATTTCTATGTCTCTTTCCTATCTACCGTGTCAGTTGGCACATTAACCGAAAGGCATGTGGCCAGAAATAACTTTGCCTTGGTCTGACATCAGTGACCAGCTGCACATCCTATACCCTATTCCAGGGAAATAAACAGGTCATTTCACATCCCCTGTGAGAGCGCCATGTCTTGTGTAGTTACTCTGGGTTGCCTGATTTGTGTTTGTGATTGACACCAACAGTTGTAACATCACATTATTATTATTGTAATTTTTTGATTAGCAGTAGTTCTGTGAATAACCTGAATATAGTTTATATACTACTGCTGGGAACCTCTTCCATATACTATTTTATTACTTCACCTAAAAGTTTTTCTTTACATTTATTTTATACATGTCTACAATGTGATATAACTTTTCAGCAAAGGTTTAAGGACCTTTATGTATGTACCTTGCAAGAAAGGAGATATTCTAAAGGCATGAAGAATATGTCAAGGGAAGAGAAATGACGGAACCAATAGGTAATGATTTGAATTTGCTCAGTGAAAGGATTAAAGGGATATGAAAATCCCTCTAATTATTATTTTGACACCTCCAGGGGTGTCTAGACAGGCATTTTATCCCCCCTAATCAGCATGCGGCATCAGTGGAGCAATATTAACCCACTGTTTACCTGCTGTTGCTTGCTCAATTAATCTTGCAGCTTCCTGTCTGTATGTCAGCAGCAATACATATGACATATCAGTGATACACTACATATCCCCGGCTGCTTTGCAGCACAAACAGGACCCCAGAGTTAATTAAAAAGTTTCAGCAAACATGATTGGCCAAAACAAATCATTTAAATTTAATGCTAATTCAGCCTGGGTTTGGAGAGTGACATTTTTATAACTTTTAATTTATAAGGGACCTCTGAAGTGTCATATTCTAGGTGGAGAATTCCAAAGACCATAACCGAGTTACAGGTTGGTGAGATGATGGTTATTAGAGATGGTGCCCAGATTATGCACCAGTGATGGTTCCTGAGGCTTGCAGCTAGGTCGTGGAGATGAGAGCTGGAGTTATAGGTTGGACTTCATGTTTGCAGGACTCTTCCCTCTATAATAAAGTAATCATTTACACTCACTCGCATTAGGAGGGCCAGCAATGCTCCAGTTTTAAATGGGGATGGATATTACAAAGACTACGGGCTCAGCATCTGCTCACCAAAGGAATTTCAGAGAAATTACATGAGAATCGGTCACATAGCGCTTGACAGTGAGGTAGAGAGTTGCACATTTTAACCATTTCATTTCAAATGTGTCGATATTTAATTTAGTTGAATTTGTTTCTGCATTTTGTGTTATGCTGTATATATTTCCGCTTACATTTTGACCCCTCTGCCACCTGTCCTCTGAAAGTATTTCACACTCCTAAAGTCTGTCAGTGGGGAGGGGGAGTCTTGCACTCTGCTGGATAGGCTTGTAATACATTATGAAATAAAACAGACCTCGATATTCATTAGAGTGATGTGGCTAAATGGACTCTGTAATAACATTTACAGAAATACAAAACAATGCAAATAACCTTGTCTTCTGTTTGGTCTATGGGCAGGCTGGTCACCTTCCAGAGTCATGGACCACCACAGAGATACAGAACATTTTAATAGATTGTTACTATATATGGCACAATGCATTTTGTTAGGCTCTCCTCATCTCTCTTTCCCTATGAGAATCAGCAGATAAGTTCCTGAGGGCCAGCACCAGACCCAGGACTGCTGGTATAAAGTATATGAAGTCATTGAACTGCAAGATCCATAAGATGAAGTGCCCACAATAGAAAGGAAAGAAGAAAAGCAAATTAAGATAACTGGCTGTGCTTTTTGGTTTGTTACAGAGTAAAGTACTGACTGGTAAATTATCTGGTGCTCAGTACGTAATCCAGTAACAGTTTCTTGTGGTTAACACACATCTACCAGTGTATAATTTATGCCTGTGCTGTCATATAGATCCCCATAGTTATTTACTGGTATCTATATTAGTAATGTTGTTGTTGCAGATAGCACATTTGCGTATCTGAAAAGTGCTGAAAAGCTCAAGAAATCCAATTTTTGCACTGCACTGTTGGATACTGGGTGGGGACATCCAAATTAGCTCAAATCCAACCGCCCATTACACATGGCCCCTCAATGAATTATGCATGTGATAACTGATTTTGAGCATAGCACATGATGGATATACTTGAGTCAAGTACCTAGTGTTCTTATTGATTTGTAACCATCACGTTTTATTGCACTATATCCTTCATCTCAGAACTATATTACAAACACAGACTGACAAGTAGTCCAAGTATAGTTTATATCATATTCTCTGAAACTGCCAGTAGATATTAGTTTGGTTATATTTTGCATTTGAGGTGATGTTTATGAGGACTATAAAGTGCATCTACCTGGGATTAAATGTGTTCATATTGTTTCTTCTCTCCAATGTAAGACGTCTTTCTGAGATAATTCTGTTCATGGAATTCTTCAATTGCATCACTGTTAGATAAAGTGTATTTTTTTAATATTAACGTGTTTCTGTATTAATCTGAAAGTCTAGAATACTATAATCCTTGATGATTACATATAAAATTACAGGTATTAATAATTTCCTTCAGACCATCCAAACCAAATTGAATAATTGCAATAATGGCAATGTAATTCATCTAGATGATGATTTTGCTACATGAATCATTACAACTTGGTTACAGTATATTTTTAATTAAAGGAGTAAAATGATTATTTTAGTTGACTCTTCTTATGTCAGAGGGGAGTCATATTTGTATCTTCCACACTTACTGCTTTACTTGAAGACTTGAGTGTTCTCCTACTTATTTATCTTTTCAAGAATAGAAACCGAGGATAGGGAAGAAAGAGTTGGATCTGTTGATTCATTCGGTGGATTCGGATAAGATTTCAGCACAGGACATCTCTCCCTCCCTTCCATAGGCTCAGTAGAGGCAGCTTGCAAGTAAACTTGCCAGCCTTGTTACCTTGCTCTGTAACTACTTCCTGTCTTGAAAAGGAAGTGGGACTGTCATGGCAGATTCCTTGCACTAGCACAATTGGCTAAAATTAAAATGTTATCTGGAAATGCTTTTATGTACATGGCTGACATAGATGCTAATGTTGGTTTGTTGCACACTTCACATTGTGAAGTTTTTACTAAAATAGACTTGATCCCATTAATATCTGCTTAAATATATTTATCTTCTTAACAACATACTCAAACTTTTACTCTAGAAATATTTGTTCTTGGTTATTTGGGATTTTAAGACATTCTTTACATGTAGGCTGAATAAGACCGGTATAAAAACGATTTGGTACCATTTAATTATTCTTTCTGAGAGCGTTTTTTATAAGCTTTCTTTTCTACGGCAATCAATAAGACATCTCTTCTAAGGGTCAGATATTGACTAGATTTGTACTTTAGAGATTATCTGTAAGAAGCAATGAAGATCAAGATTTCAATTAAGATAAAAAACAATATTGGCAAGATTTAGTCAAGCATAATAAAATGTACAGAAAGTTTGCAAATAACGGTTTATACTTAAAGGACCACTGAAGTGTCTTATTATATTTTTAGTAGGTTGTAATGAAGTATTTGACATGATAATGTACAATTTGTTGGTGAAAAGATGAAAAAAAATGTCCTATCAATATTAGAAACTGATGGTAGAACTCAATAGAAGAGTATGCCTCTGAGATAGACCTCCCCCTAAAGCTACATCCAGGCTAGAGATCAAAGGTGATGCCCAGTGACAGGGGTGACCTTTGCTCATGACTTAACAATCTCACGTTTGAATCTTTGACTGAAATGTTTAGAAAGTTATGGGATTATACAAGATCAACTCCTTACAAATGGACTGCATATGTCAATGCAAATATACACGCTTATATCATGTATCTATTAAGGCAGACTGTTGCCTTGGCTTCATTAAGGATTAAGGGTCCAAGACTTCATAGACCTCCCAACAAATAAGCTTGAAGACCTATGCACCAATACATTGTGTTTCTCTTCCATGTGCAAACTAAGTTCTAGATATTCACACACGAAAAAGACAATTAAAGATCAGGAAAAGCTTCACATGTTTGTGAAGAATGCAAGAATGTAAGCTATGGGCATAAAAGCATTTCCAGAGGTGATCTTCATTTTAGCAGACTGTGCTAGTGCCATTATAGTCATATGTTGTTCAGTTGTGTCTGACTCTCTGCCACCCTATAGATCACAGCATGACAAGCACAACTGTTATGTCTCTGGTCATGTCTATCCATAAGGTTTTCTTTACCATGATAAGGTAGCGATCCAGATGGGGATTCAAAGTAAAGCCAATGGTCTTTGAGATGTCAGCATGTGTGATATATGTATAACTATCTGTACATGTATGCATAAAGGAAGCCCCAGAATATTGGAAGATGCTGTGCCCGTACGATTTGCAACTGCTGAGTAGGCTTCAGAATAAGAATGTAATGTCAAACATCTACATTTTCCCGTTTCAGTTTCTACTTACGTGTCCACATACATGTTTGAGTTATCCCACACAGGCTAGAATTTTATACACCCACTTCACTGGCATGTGCCCAATCTCATACCTACATAGTACTGTGAAGACTCCACGGGCAAAACACATCCAGCCCGGCCAGTCACTAAGAGCTTGTGGAAGGCTCCCTGATTTTAATCTTAAAATATACAAGATGTATTGTATTAAAAAGCGCTTCAAGGCCTGTTTTTTGCTCACTGAATCCTTCCAAATAGTCCCTACAAAGGTCTGAAAATATGCGGACTGTTTTGCTGCTGTGCAACCTACTTTGATTTTCACTAATCAGCTTACTAAGATGGGAGAATACTTTGAATGCAGTGGATTTTTCTGTCTATATAATGGGAATGTGGCACCTACAACTGCCAGGAATAACTGGGTATAAATAAAGTATACATTGTGTTTACTGAACAGATCCATGGCAGACATATTGGGTTGTGTTTATAGAGGATCTACATGTGCTAAGATGCATCTATTTCATAATAAGGGATCATAGTCATACTTAGGTAACACTCTTTATAACCTTTTATTGTGTCTTTTCCTGCTATTCATATAACTTATAATTTATCTGCTGTTGACATTCTTTTGACTTGTAAATAGCAGATAACTGCACCAAGCAGGAGTCTGGGAGCGGCGCTCGGCTGCGTGTAATAGCATGGTTTATTTGTCACATCCAATTTGCTGACATGTTCGGGTATCTCTAAACAAAGGCAGAGCAGTGGAACGAACTGCCGCTCATCATACTCTTATTTAAAGTAACATAATTTGCCATATAAAAGAGAGCAAATAACTTTACAAGTGGAAGTACACACAGTGATGTATATGCATTGTGACGTTTCTCTGCAGGGACATATTTTAGATGCTGATTTAGTTTAAAGATTTTTGGCTGTTTGTATTTCAGTTGATTAAAGTAATTATTCAAGTTGTCATGGACTTTCAATAAAGTACCACTGTAATGGTCCAGATTTATGACTTCAGCTGTGACGATCAATATAAACAACTTTATTAAAATTCCATCATTTGTGAGAAAATGTACTGGAGCCCCTTTATTTATTAATTCATTAATGTATTTATTTTATAATCTAAACGCTGCGGGATGTAGAACAGTAAAGGACAACTCAATCCTACAAGAGCCGCCAACACTCCAGGAGTTTAGTATCCGTTTAGCACAGGTCGATCATTTAGAAAGATCTGAATACAAAAGGAAAGATAGCCAGAAACCACGATCTGTTGGTGGCTCTCTAGGACAGAGTTGCCCTCATTCTGCCACTGAAGGTGTGCAGTAATGAGGTAGCTGCAGTAGTTTGTAACAATAGGAGAAGGTCCAGCCCAATGAGAGTGAGAAAAACAACAATTTTCTCACAAAAGAAGATTATTCTGGTCTTTATTATTTAAAAGTCATAAAAGTTGGACTATTAAAGTGGCTGTTTAATTTAACAGTCACTTTGTATCAACTATAATAATTCTGGTAAGTGTGTAGCTCCATGGAAGCGTACACACTTAACACTACTTCCTAAGTCCGTACAGAGCTGTGAGCTTGCCCGCATTGCATAGCAGAGCCGCGCATGCGCAGCTCGTGACAACAGCCCCGAGCTGCAGAGGAAGACACAGGGGAGGGGAGAGAGGGGGAGGAAGATACAGGGGAGGGGAGAGGGGGGAGGAAGACACCGGAGAGGGGGGAGGAAGACACAGGGGAGGAGGGAGGAAGACTCATGGGAAGGGGAAGGAAGACTCATGGGAAGGGGGAGGAAGACACATGGAAAGGGGGAGGAAGACACATGGAAAGG
The DNA here is from genome assembly GCA_027410445.1 of Discoglossus pictus. Classification (NCBI taxonomy): domain Eukaryota; kingdom Metazoa; phylum Chordata; class Amphibia; order Anura; family Alytidae; genus Discoglossus; species Discoglossus pictus. Next base: position 537,058,028 of record CM050163.1, on the reverse strand, counting down.
GGGAGGAAGACACAGGGGAGGCCAGAGGGGAGAAGAGACCCCGGGGAGGGGTGAAGGGGGGGAAGAGACCCCGGGGAGGGGAGGGGCTCGCGTTTGTTCTTTTCATCGGATTCGCTCTCTACGTCGGCTTGGCTTCGTTCTTTATGTTGGGTTCTCTCTGTATGTCTGCTTGGGTTCGCTCTCTATGTCGGCTTGGGTTCGCTCTCTATGTCGGCTTGGGTTCGCTCTCTATGTCGGCTTGGATTCGCTCTTGTAAATTGCCTCTGTCTAATGGGAGGGGAAATAAATGTATTTCGTTTCACATGGGAAAAATGTCTTCCTGGCCATGACTGTTTAATTACTGCTCTAAGTAACATACTAGTTATCATTGCACAATTAGTGAAGATATATTTATGAAATATAATTGGTATAGGTATATATTTAATAAACAATTTCATTTACAGTTACCTCTTGCTTAAAAGGAAGTAACGCCCAGTATAAAGTTTATGAAATCTGAATTCTATGTCATTGCTTTGTACAGCAGCATAGAGGGAGCCATGATGTAGTAATCGGTTATTACAATTGTGTTTATCCTGATATTTCTATACAGCAAATGAAAATTAGTCAAATTAAGCAAAATTAAAGATTTCATTGGTGTATAGGTATAAAGTAGCATTTAAACACTATGCTTGAAAAACTATTTTTCCAACTTTCATCTTTGCTTTAAAGGTATATGCTCAGTACTATTAATTAAATAAAAAATTAATTAAATACTCCAAGCTGAAGGACGTGTTTTTTCCATCCCTTTTTAGTCTTTTACCATTTGACACTGATCAGCTTCGTCACTTACTGGTGGTCAGTTGCTAGCTTCATTTGCCCAATGTGTAATATTTTGTAACAAGTCCATCGTACTTAGGAAATTAAAAATGAACATTTGGAATCATTATTACATCCATCCAGTTGTTAAAGGGTGAGTGTTACTGCTCCTTCATTAGAAAAGAGAGGTGATAGTATGGAGATAAGGTACTGGACCTTTATGCAGACTACTGTACAGCAAGGAGTGTGGTAGCATTTGCTTGATAAGTGACCCTTTAAATACAGGTGGTCCCCAGATTAAGGACAAGATCCATTCATGAGAACGGACTTAAGTCGAATTTGTATTTATGGTCTTTTGAATAACTAAACATGATATTGTTTTTAGAAGAAAATAAATAAACACACACAACTTTTATATTTTGCAATTTTTAGATGCAATTATTCTTTACTGCTGTTAATTTCCTATTAGCGTGTGTCCTTGTAAACTAATGGTCTCAGCTATTGAGCCTTACTTCTGTGGAGAGCACTGGCACTTGTAACTGTCACGTTCCCATTGTGCAGTCACAAACTTACTTAGCATTCAAGTTCAAGGATAATCTCTTGGAGACGAAATGGGAGATTCCACAGTAGCCTAATTGCACGTAAAAATTATAAAATCTGTGTCGTCATACATATTTCACCAACTGGGCATGCTTATCTTTTTTATCAGCCCCCACTGCGAGAGATGCTCAGATTTTAACAATTAAACTTCACTCTTTTTTATTTATTCAACTGGACATGGTAATGGTACTTCATAATGAGAATTAGAGAGGAGGAGGTCCTGTACCCAACTATTAAGGTCTGCTACCTAACACTTCCACTCAGATATTTTAATAGCAACCAATTGCAATGATATTTATTTAGGCATGTTAAAAATAAAAAAATAAAAAAAACATTAGCAGATATTGAGAAACCTTATGTTTGGATGACTCTGGTTGTATCATGGGGTTTTCCATCTTAGATTGCTAGTCTTAAGAAAAAAATATTAAGTAAAACCTCTTTAAGATGCAAAGAAACCAACAGGAAGTGCAAGTCATACAGTTGTATTAATGGTCATTGGCTGACAGGGAGAACCCCTGATTACTTGAACATTTGAATCCGTTTTTGTAATGCTTTGAGAGCTTTGTTTGAAAAAAAGAAAACACTTAGTGGTAAATTATCAAATACCTTCTTTCCGATACAACAAAGACAATAGTGATTCCAATGTCCCTTTAAGTAGCTCCAATTTTATATAGCCAATCTCCTCCCTTCTGACACTCCCCTCCTGCTCCCATAATTACTGCACAAAGGTTGAACAATCTGGCTGTATTAGTAAGCTCCCTATCTGAATATCAGCAGTCACATTTCATTCTGCTCACATCAGCACAGATAATGTTTAGAGATTCAGTGCAATAAATATTATGTTTCACCAGCAGAATAAGTCCTAAAGCACTTAGCAAGACTGAAAACTCTCAAACTTGCAATCTAAAGGCTATGGGAGAGGTATAGAAGGATGATAGATGTGTTGTGTATATTAAGGAGAATGTGATAAGCTTGAGATGAGTTTTAGTGAGGTTTTGAAGAAGGTGGGGATGATCAGGCCATTGTCAACAGTGATAGATATATGTGGAGCGGAGGCTTTCCCTCAAGCACTTGGCGAAATTGAAAACTCGCAAACGTACAATCTCACTCACTCTCACTCACTCTCAGTCTCTCACTCTCACTCTCACTCACACACACACTCACACACACAATCTCCCCTTTCTCTCTCAAACTCTCTCCCTCCCTCTCTCTCCCCTCTCTATCTCTTCCCTCTCTCTCACTCTCTCTCTCTTTATATCTATCTAAAATAAATATAAAATTAATCCATCTATTTATCTATAAATAAATATCTATCTATAGATCTACGTGTGTGTATATATATATATATATATATATATGTGTATATATATATATATGTGTGTGTATATATATATATATATATATATATATATATACTAGCGACTTGCCCATCAAAAATTCAAAAAAGACAGCAAGAAAATTTTAAGTCTGGCTATGATGTTTGTTACACAATGCGATGTTCTGCCCCCACTGAGCACCTTTGGCGCTCATCGTGAGCCTCTACCCGTCTACTTTACGGGCCTCGCGATGAATGCCGAGGCCGCTCATTGCATGGCTTCTGCAACATGTCATTTTCATGCTACACAATGAGCACCTTCGGCGCTCCTTGCAAGCCCCCCCCCCCCCCCCCCCCCATCTATTTTACGGGTCTTGCCGCTCATTGCAGGCGTCGTCCAACCCGTAAGTTTAGTGCTTTAGTGCTGTAAGTTCTTTTTAACATATATACACTAAAATATTATATATTCCTTTTTATTTATGTAGAGCCAACATGTTTTCCAAGCACATCTCTATCTATTAGGAATATATTAATCTCCGATGTTATGGATTGCATATTAAAGAGATACTTTTAAACCTAAAAAATCTATTTTATGTTGTAAGAGATGTACAGTTTTAGCTCTATGTCTTTGCTGTGAATTCTACATTGATTCACTTAAATGGACCGTGAAGCCAAGCATTACAAAAATCTTTTTTTTTTTTGTATTTCTTTTTTTTAAATCTGAAGTTTGAAAAATGAAAACAAATAGTGGCACTTTAACAAGTATCCTCATGTGCAGCAAAGGAATAAGTGCTTCCCATGCCTCTTTAAGGTCTATTAAAGACATTCTAATAAAATCACTTGCAACAATGTTTTAGGTTTGTTGTAAATTATTACATTTAACAAACTCATCAGAAATATAATTAGACAGTTTTGCTTTTATTGCATATGATATAAAATAAACTACATTTCAGCATAGTTTTCCTTGTTGGATGCAACTTATTTAGAAACTGTGTTTGTTTTTATTCACAGACGAGAGATGACTTCTTGGGTCAAGTTGACGTGCCTCTAAACCACTTACCGGTAATGTTTCCTCTTTTTTCCATTCAGATATTTTTATCCATGTCCTTCGGGGAGATTTACTTCTGCTCTCATTTCACTCGCCTGTAGTTGAACTTTATTTATTGATAAATAGAATAATGTAAAATAGTTAAATCATTTACATGAGCAAATAACCGTTAAAAAATATAAAATCCATTTTGGGATCTAAAATAAAGGTACAGAAAAACCACACGTTCACCAGTGTCTCAAGCTGCAAAAGCAGTTTATACCAATACGTTACATTGTAGGTGATACTAAAAAGAAGCATTTAAATAATAATAATAAGTTCCACATTTTCTCCTCACAGGTTGTTGCTTTTTACTTTGAAAAAGCAAGCATGTTATTATAAACGGTCAGCATGAGACACTAGTGGTGAGAATTATGACTTGTGGCTAACCCCCTCAATACAGTGTGGCAAATCAGAGATGTGTAAGATGGCAACATACAGGAGAGTATACAGGCAGAAATATCCCACTTAATTAAAGCATTTCTTGTAAGATTTCAAAAAAAATGCCTGGAGAGTCCATTTAACTAACAAAGCTTGAGACACTGATCATCATACTTTTATTTTACTACAAATACCGATGTGTTATTTATTAAAGGAAAGTTTGGTGGACCTATTCTAAGTTATTTATTGATAAATAGGATACCGTAAAAGATTTAAATCCATCAGAATGTTATTGCAGAATTGGTTTATCACTGATCAGGCTCCTTCACAGCAGTATTGCTGCATAATCTGTGTGCAAAGTTGAAACCTTTCAGTGAACAAAGAGGTTAAAATTTAACTTTCCTTAACAGACAGAAGATCCAACAATGGAAAGACCATATACATTCAAAGACTTCTTACTGAGACCAAGAAGGTAAGTGTTTCCTGGCACTGACATATTTAAGATAAGTACTGCATTGCTTTCATGTAAATATCATTTTATGACATTCAATCATAACTAACACATTTTAACGAGATGTCTTTATTTACAGCCACAAATCTCGGGTTAAGGGTTTCTTAAGATTGAAGATGGCTTATTTGCCAAAGAATGGAGGTCAAGAAGAAGAAAATAATGAGCAAAGAGAAGAAGCAGAGGTATGATTTGAATATTTTACAAATACCTCTTATGATCCTGATCCTCTCTGCATTAGGCGTGAAGTGAGAATGTGCAGCAAAAGCGAGACTGTTTCACAGGGTACTAAGGTTGCAGCAAAGGAGATAAGGAGAGATCAGCCTTTTGACGTAATGATGCTAAACAAACAGCTTTTACAATGTCTACCTTACTTTTAAAAATCATATTTTAAACTTTTCCACATTTAAAAAACATATTTAAAGCCTAGGGCATACTTGGAATCATAAATAATAGTTGTATTAAAATTATTTTTCCTTCCACTGCATAGTCCATACGGGTCAATAGCACCGCTCCCATTCTGACAGTGTTTAAGATGTAGCTTATTTGTTTCAGCCAATCAAAACATGACCAGTGTATAAGTGCTGCAACTTATTTATAAGTGCAGACTTAATTAATATCCATACAAGATGAGCTAGATAAATGTTTCTCCACTCTAGTTCTCCAGTACCATCAACACATGAGATTTTACACATATTTCCGCTTGGTTACATTTGAACCAATCTGGGACTAGTCATTATGCAACTGGGCTTAAAAAGAGTCATCCTTAATATCTGTCCTCTGAAGTAGATAAGATTTCTTTTTAATTATTGGGAAAGATTGCAGCCATGTTTTGGAATTTTACTACTGGATTAAATGGAAGTGCAGTTTACAGTACAGTCACACTCTTTTAAGGCTCCGGGCAAGCAAACACTGCTCTAAAGTATCAATATATACATATATCTGTATGTTGTTAGTTTGTTACATATTTCAAGGACGAGAAGTTTTTTTCCAAATTACAGTTGTCCCTTAAAGGTGAAACCAGGTACAATTCTTTAGGGTGTTGTGGATGAGAGCAAAGTTGTGACCTTAAACCTTTAGTGCATATGATGAGTTTTGCCTTATCTCCCAAATCCAACCACTCCTCAAATCTTAGTGACTCTTGGACAATAATGGGATGGGCTCTCCACTTACTAAGAGGATATTTAAGGACTAACAAACAATGGAACCATCAAAAGGCTTTACTGTGTTGCCTTTCTTTCTAGTGTCAACAGCTGGGTAATCTGCTGTAGAACCGCTCCAAACATGTTTTGCAGAAGGTTCCTGAAGTACATATTTGCCTCTAAAGTTAATAAAAATAAATTACTAATTGCTTGTATTTTGTTAGCTGGAATTTCAGCATTTTTGCCATGTGATGTATATTAATGTTTACATACGAGTGCTTGAATAAAGTTTTTTTTGTTACAATTTCCAGCAAGCCTGGAATGCGGTTGATTCAAATGAATCTAACCCTCCACATCAGCAAGAAATGCCTGCTCCACCCATGCCACCAGGATGGGAAGAGAAAGTGGACAACCTTGGACGTACTTACTATGTGAACCATAACAACAGAACCACTCAGTGGCACCGACCAAGCCTAATGTAAGTGTCTCTAATCTGGAAAAGCAGTTGGGGTAATTTATGTTTATATGTCTCCCACAACAATTGGAGTACCAATAAAAAAAAATCTCTATGCTTTAAGTGTCCTTGTTAATTCTAAGCTTTAGAGATAATTGTATAATAAGAGAATAAACAAAACGGACCATGTAAGCAAAATATGATAAGCCCCTGGAGTTTGCCGTTTCTCCTGTTCAGGGTAGAATTGCCTGGTATTTTGGGACTGGAGCACTCTAGTGGGACCAGACCGATATACTACAGGATATTTCTCCCTGCGAAGGGCACAAGTGGCTACAAGAGGTTGCTCTCAGAGTAAGTAATCAGACCTGTGGAGCAAACCTACTAAGGTATTGCCCATTCTCAGATGAGCACCTCTACTCTTTTTGATTACCCCTGAATGTAGCGACATCGGCCACTCTTTTACACTGTTATTTATGAATGTGGCTTTTTCATAATGCCAGGACAGCTTGTTAAAAATGGTCTTTCTTAATCTATAAACAAAGCATTGCGATCCTATATCAAGCCGTTTGTATTGAGATCTTGGAAAGTGCAGAATGTAACCGTGTACATCCTTGAACTATAAATGCATATGGGATTTAATGTACCAGTTCAGTGTTGATTGAATAGCAAGGTCTTTCTATCATTCAAGCGTGACAGTGGTTGAACATTGCAATTAGTATCACAACATTCATTGTGTATGTCATGGTTTTAATGTGACTAAGTCATACATAAAGGAATGTAAAGAACTTCCAACTAATAACTGCCAGTAAAGAAAAATTTGGAAACTGGTATCATTTTTAAATAATTCAACTGATATATTTGCCATTTTGTAGGCATCTATAGTTAATTTTTGTTCAAACAGGTGGATACTTACAGAAATCTTTTTGAAGTGTTTGTAGTAATGGATTGGAAGCTTGCAGGTTGACGAATACTTATTACCTGATGTTTAGTATTGTATGGATTTAACTGCACGTGATTGTGTGAGAGAGAGGGATACATATGTATTATATATGTTTGTGATTGTGTTTATATATGTTATCATTTTGTTCTTTTTTTATATTGTTCAGAGATGTTGCATCTGAATCAGACAGCAATATCAGACACATACAGCAGGAAGCCCACAGAGTTTTCCGGTCTAGGAGACACATCAGTGAAGATCTTGAACCTGAGCACATAGAAAGTGGTGATGCTCCAGAGGTAGGTGGAGAACAGGAACAAGATGTATTTTAATGAGATAATTATTCCAAGAACAAATGGTACCAAATAAAATACTTTGGAACCAAACATGTCTGCGACAGTTGCTCAAATCACAGGATAAGCTAACAACACATCTCTAATCAGATTAACCCCTCATTAATGGAACTGTTTCTTTTTATGGATGTTGTTCCCTATTTCTATATATGGTGAATTTCTGTCTTCTTCGTAATAAAAATGGGGAAACATTGAGTGTTCCATGTAAATCATTATCTCAGTCCTTTAATGCTTCAACAACTTGTGTATATCACATTGCTATTTCATCTTGGTGTGTGCCAGTGATGTTTAGACCCACCCTGCATCTGTTGTTAGGATTTTGATAGATGCTTCAGTGGGCCTGGCATTCATAACTGGGGCCGCGTTTTCCATCCTTGCTTCACCGTATCAGGTACCAAACTGGCACACTGAATATCTCCGAGCTGGCTGACTCCTGACCTTGGAATCTTGCTTGTTTATCGCCAGGAATATTAGCTTGAGTTTATAAAGAGCATTGTGAACTCACTGGTGTATAACTTGCTGAACACAGATATCTTCACCAATTACCATTTTACAAGCTCATATGTTTCCCACATTTAATATATGTATATTTTTAATAAATGTAACAGTCTTTTGAAATAAATATAATGTATGTATGTGTGTGTGTGTGCATATATATATATATATAAATACACACACACACACACATATATATATATATGTATATATATATATATATATGTATATATATATATATATATATATATATATATATATATATATATATATATATACAGTGCCTTGCAAAAGTATTCACCCCCTTGACTTTTTACCTATTTTGTTACATAACAGCCTTAAGTTCAATGTTTTGTTAATCCGACTATTGTGTTCTGATCCATCATCATAAAATTCAAAGTTGATGAAGTGAAATGAGAAAAATATATACATAAAACTATTTTTTTTAAATAGAAAACAGATTTATGTTATGAAGCCCATAAAAAGCTCTGGTGCAACCAATTACCTTCAGAAGTCACATAATTAGTGAAATGATGTCCACCTGTGTGCAATCTAAGTGTCACATGATCTGTCAAGAATATACACACCTTTTTTGAAAGGCCTCAGAGGCTGCAACACCTAAGCCAGAGACACTACTAACCAAACACTGCCATGAAGACCAAGGAACTCTCCAAACAAGTAAGGGACAATGTTGTTGAGAAGTACAAGTCAGGGTTAGGTTATAAAAAATATCCAAATCTTTGATGATCCCCAGAAGTACCATCAAATCTATCATAACCAAATGGAAAGAACATGGCACAACCTCAAACCTGCCAAGAGACGGCCGCCCACCAAAACTCATGGACCGGGCAAGGAGGGCATTAATCAGAGAGGCAGCACAGAGACCTAAGGTAACCCTGGAGGAGCTGCAGAGTTCCACAGCAGAGACTGGGAGTATCTGTACATAGGACGACAATAAGCCGTACGCTCCATAGAGTTGGGCTTTATGGCAGAGTGGCCAGAAGAAAGCAATTACTTTCAGCAAAAAACAAAATGGCACGTTTTGAGTTTGCGAAAAGGCATGTGGGAGGCTCCCAAAATGTATGGAGGAAGGTGCTCTGGTCTGATGAGACTAAAATTGTACTTTTTGGCCATCAAAGAAAGCCCTATGTCTGGTGCAAACCAAACACATTGTGTCACCCAAAGAACACCATCCCCACAGTGAAACATGTGATGGCAGCATCATGCTGTGGGAAACTGGTCAGAGTTGAGGGAAAGATGGATGGTGCTAAATACAGGGATATTCTTGAGCAAAACCTGTACCACTCTGTGCGTGATTTAAGGCTAGGACGGAGGTTCACCTTCCAGCAGGACAATGACCCCAAACACACTGCTAAAGCAACACTTGAGTGGCTTAAGGAGAAACATGTAAATGTGTTGGAATGGCCTAGTCAAAGCCCAGACCTCAATCCAATAGAAAATCTGTGGTCAGACTTAAAGATTGCTGTTCACAAGCGCAAACCATCCAACTTGAAGGAGCTGGAGCAGTTTTGCAAGGAGGAATGTGCAAAAATCCCAGTGGTAAGATGTGGCAAGCTCATAGAGACTTATCCAAAGTGACTTGGAGCCGTGATTGCCATAAAAGGTGTCTCTACAAAGTATTGATTTTAGGGGAGTGAATATTTATGCACATTGATTTTTCTGTTATTTTGCCCTATTTGTTGTTTGCTTCACAATAAAAAAAAAAAAAACATCTTCAAAGTTGTGGGCATGTTCTGTAAATTAAATGATACAAATCCTCAAACAATCCATGTTAATTCCAGGTTGTGAGGCAACAAAACACAAAAAATGCCAAGGGGGTGAATACTTTTGCAAGGCACTGTGTGTGTGTATATATAGATACATACATACATACAGTATATATAATTTGTGGGAGGGCTAAGTTGTGGCCTGACTGTGCTGCAAGATATATATTTTCTAAACTTTGTATTAGTTATCTTATTTCAAGTAAAGGATACCCCAGAATATGTTGGAGCTACATAAATAAGACATAATAATACAGATTAACACAAGTGTGTTTCTAAGTCAGTAATAATATATAAATATATATATATATATATATATATATATATATATATATATATATATTAGCAAACAAACACCTGGAAACTTGAATGGTGTTGCTTACAATTCTTTGATATGTTATATTTCTATGTTATTAGTGAATATAAACCTGAATGCTGTGAATCATATTGTGTATTTACAATTATATTTCTATATAATATGCAGATGAAGCTATTTACTTAATGACAGAAACACGCAATGGTTATTTAAATTTAGAGAAATACATAATATGAAACTTTAATCCTCTCAATTAATGTTCTCTATTGAGCAAATTGAAATGTATCACACAGAGAACTACTATTTACATGTAAATGTATTCCCAAGTCAATTAAGAAAAAATAGTAATAAAATAATAGTTATCCTACTAACCCCCCTTTTTTGTAATATATCATAGTATGTTTAATAGAAAACAGACTCCGAACATAAAGGTACAGGTTTAATTTGAGCAGTTTTAGTCATATCTTATTTAAAGTCTTATTAGATCTACTGGCTCTTAGTTTCCCTTTAGTTATCACAGTTTATGTTTTAATGTAGAAGAATAAGGATTATATCTTGTGACTTTATATCCATGCCCAGTCTCTCTAGGGGCAGTGCCATTCCCCCAAAGAATCCAACTAAATGGTTTATATCGTTACAGTGGAACCTCTATATTCATTAGCCTCATATTAGTCAAATCCAATATTCATCTAATTTTTTTGGCAAAAAATGCTTTGATATTCCTCATGAAAAATCCAATATTCCTCCTATTCAGTATTTGTGCGTCCTTTAGGAACGGATTAATGACGTATATGGAGCTTCCATTGTACCTATAATCCCAAATCAATATTTTAGGTTTTCTTCAGATACAAAGTGGATGGTTTGTAATTATGTGCAATACTAATAGAAGAAAACTTAATATAGATATGACTATTGTGAATTATTGATTGGCTGTGTTGAGATGATAATACAAGACTTTATTGTTATATATTATTTATGAGAAAGTTAATTCTGAATTTTACAACTAACCTTATGCATAATGCATTGGATCATTTTAATTTGCTTTCTTACTAGCCATGGGAAACCATCTCAGAAGAAATGAGTTTGAGTACTGACACTCTCAACCAGTCACTTCCTCCACCTGCATCGCCCGTGTCTCGAGCCAGCGCTCTCGAGTTGTCAGAGGAATTGAACAGAAGGTTGCAAATTAGTTCAGAGTCCAACGGGGAGCAGTTCAGTTCAATTATTGTAAGTACTAAGGTTGCTCTTGTTACATTTGATTATAACTGTTATGAAATACTCATCTGTAAATTACTCTCCCTTAATTCTTGGCTTCTTAAAACTTTCTGTTTAGTGAGACATCAATACATTGTTTTAAGAGTTGCTTATGTAGTGGTTGTCAGTAGCTGCTGCCTGAGACCTTATCTCTTGTTCATGAGGAATAAAAGTATGATCTGAGCCTAGCACTTTAAAAATGCATCTGCCATTAGTCATAATTAGATTTTTGATTAATGAATCTGTATGTGAATTATATTCTGTCATATAACCGTTTTATCAAGTTTTTCACTTATTTAAATAAATCTAATATCACCCAGTTAAGTATGTTCTGGATCTCATAGGCGGTCCCCATGGGCGCATTGTAAAGTAACCAGCTAGTCCCCAAATCAAAAAGGTTGAGCTCACCAGGCTATTATAATTCTTAACTACCGTATTTATCGGCGTATAACACGCACCTCATTTTAAGAAGGACATTTCAGGTGAGATTTCTTTTGCCATTCTGGTCCCCTTAAGTGCCGGTTCACATTTGAGTACAGATCTCATGTGCGCAACAAATTTCAGCCATACAGTTTGTATTGCTGAATTTGCACCGCATCCGCACTAAACACCCACATAACCCTTTTTTTTTATCAGCAGCAGAATCGGATCGCATAGTGGTTCACACTAGTGCGATCCGATTCTGTGCGAACTTGCAGATCGCACTGCGATATGCAATCTCAACTGGGGGTGTCGTTAACTTTTAATTGACATCCCCTGCGTATCTCATATGGCAGTGTGAACTGCCAGAGGTGCGGATGGGATGCGGGAACAAGCTGCAGATTCGCAGCATTCCCGCATCGCACAAGTGTGAACCGGCACTTAAGGTCCATGCACACTGATGCCTTTGCAGGTAGGGGGGCCTGTCAGGGGATGGGAGCTAAGAGACGCACACTAGCTGACAGGCCCCCCAAAGGCAGCAGTGTACAGTGTAGCAGAGGAAGGCTGCTGGGGACTGCAATGTGCGCTGATGACATCCATTCGCGCCGCTATGCGGTATGTACTATGGGTCCTTAACATTATATCGGCGTATAACACGCACACATCATTTGCCCCCTATTTTCAGGGAGAAAAAGTGCGTGTTATACGCCGATAAATACGGTATATAATGTAAAAATGAAGTAATATTTTACAACTTATTTTATAATTAAAACAATTATTGAAGCCTCCTATTTATCCGTTATATAATTTAATTATATCTGTGTCAAGTATAACGTTCTGTAATAAAATTAAGATGTCACAGATTATTCATTTGATCATCCATCACTCAGGGATGTTTGAACCATGAATAATACCTATATATTATGTGTATATATATATATATATATATATATATATATATATATACTTCATCCGTTAAAATCAGCGGGTATTTATTTGTAGCAATTCATTTAATTTATTATTCATTAATTTACTTATTATATATTATAATGCAGTGGTTCTTAAACTTCAACTTAAAGGTTGACCAGGGTCTTGGCACACCACTGCTGCTGTCTGTCTTTGCGGACCTTTTAATGCCTCTGCTTCCCCATTCTTAACTTTTATTTTCATTACTATTCTGCATTCTTGGTTGTTCTAGTATCACCAGAATTTAGTTCACATTAATTTATGTTATAATATATATCAAAACCTGTCCCTTCCCATACTTACCCATCAAAACTTAGAATCTTTTAGTGAATATCAAAAAACAAGTTTGCATCCCTGAAACATATTTATCAACTCACCTCCTTAGCAATTTGACTTAATTAGATTGGGGGAAGGGAGACCGTTATTCTTTGTTTACTCCAACATACATTGTGTTTGCATGTTTTCAAGCAACAATAAATATCCAATGTTAAAAATTGATCATTGATAATAAGTTAAGGAAAACATGCAATATATAAAGTAAATGTATTTTTAGAAAGTAAACATTATTTTCATGCGTTCAATCTTGTCTGGTTTCATCAATTCCTAACAGCTTGAAGCCTGGGAGTTATGCTTATATATCATATCATTTTATGGAGAGAAGTAAATAGATGTTTTGTATAATTGGAACTTTTAGAATTTGACACACACCCCCTATCCTGCACATGCTCAGAAGCAGACAGCTTGCATCAATAATCTCAAGCTCTGCCCCTGTAGAAATGTAAATGTCCCTCTCGCGCATACTACCTTCACCAAAGTATCAACGGAATGATCAAATTTTTTGCTTTCTTCAATCCGTTTTTCTCTGACGGATTATGCTCTTTATCAAACTCAAAGTTTACGTATATATTCTTTTCATTGTACTGTGGTCCTTTACCAATAGGGTACTATAACAATGTCTGTTTATTTCTACTCTGTGTAGTTTACCGATAAACTTAATTTCAGTAATGTGCAGAGCAATGGCTTGCCTTATTGCACATTATCAAAATGTGCAGAGGATTGTGGGCAAGAGCTGATCATTAGAGTCAGGTCATGGTGCACTGGGACTCCACTTGTACGTTTATACATTGTTTTTGGTGTTAATATTCAGCTTTCTTATTGATTTTATTTATATTAAAATACAGTTTGTTTAGCCCAAGAGTATGAGTCTAGGAACATGAGGAAGAAAAAAAAATAAACACATTTACATTTTCTTCCACTTTAATATGTTGTTGGCACGTAGGTATAGATTACTGGAAAATATGTAAATTCTATCAGTATTTTGACAGCGGTATAGTAAAAGTGGTACTAACCAGAGACACAAAATCTTTTCTTCACTGCAGCAAACCAATTGGGAGAGGCATAAGGTAAAGTGTACATTCAGAATACATTGAGCATTGTGGTTATTATAGGGTATATAGTGTAAAGTTAAAGATAATAAAGCTTTGTGTCTGTATTTGATGTTATAAAATGTTTTCATTATAATAATCTAATAATCTATTTCAACATCATTTCTTTCCAGCAGAGAGAGCCTTCCACGAGATTACGATCTTGCAGCGTAACAGATGGAGTTGCTGAACAGGCTCATTTATCAATGGTAAATCACAACTCATATGTACTTTTACATTTTCTTACTGTCTTTTACTGTCTATTACTTTTTCTGAAAATCAGTTGCACCTTTTCCTGTTGCAGAAGAGTAGCTGGAAAACTGTATTCCAAAAACAATATTGAGCAAGTCATTGATAACTGATTGACGCAATTGTCCTCATTTGTTATTATTAGTGCCAGCATTTTTCGGTAGTGCTAAGTACAAGACAAACATGCCAAAAGTATACAAACTGGCACAGAAAATGTTGAGGGTCCTGCTTTTGTAGGAGTTTGTAATCTTACCAGTATGTGGTCTACCAGGTGGGTCATTTTCCCTTAGAATGTATTACTTTTAAACAGGAAAAGATCAACTAGATGCTGTTCTGTAGGACTTCTGGGTTCTTCTTACTGAACACTAATCTGGATTGCTGATCTGTGAAGTCACTGATATTTTCTTCCATATTCTGATTTTGTTTCTGCTGAGATTAGAAGTATTTCAATGTTCTTGAGTTAAACAACCAGTTCACAGTAAATGTGCATACCAACTCTCTCTACCTAGCAGCTATATATCTATATATACCACAAGATCTTTTAGCTTATTGTGCGCAAAAGAGTGATAGAAGCAACATACAGAGTACAGAAAACAAACAAACTATTTATTATATACAGTTGTGCTCAAAAGTTTTTATACCCTTGGCGAATTGGTAATATATGTACCATTTGTAAAGAGTTTGCATAACCTTAGTTTTTAATACTGTGTATTAACCTCTTACAGCGTGCAGTCTTTTGTAATAGTTGTCTATGAAGCCTCTAATTCTTGCAGGTGGTATAGCTGTCCATTCATCTTTGCGAAATGCCTCCAGGTCATGCAAAGTCTTTGGTCGTCTTGCATGAACCGCATGTTTGAGCTCTCCACAGATTGGCTCAATGATATTAAGGTCTGGAGACTGTGATGGCTGCTCCACAACCTTCACCTTTTTCTGCTGTAACCACTGAAGGGTCAACTTGGCCTTCTGCTTAGGGTCATTGTCATGCTGGAAAGATTAAGAGTGTCCCATGTGCAGCCTTCGTGCAGAAGAATGCAAATTGTCTGCCAGTATTTTCTGATAACATGCTGCATTCATCTTTCCATCAATTTTCACAAGATTCCCCATGCCTTTAGATCCCCCCCCCCACCACAAAACATAAGTGAGCTACCACCATGCTTCTCTATTTTGCTCTTGTCACTCCAAATTACAGTGTGCCAGAAGCTGTGAGGTGTGTCATGGTGTTGTCGGACATATTGTAACCGTGCTTTTTTGTGGCATTGGCGCAGTAATGGCTTCTTTCTGGCAACTCGACCATGCAGCTAATTTTTGTTCAAGTATCGTCGTATTGTACTCCTTGAAACAACCACACCGTCTTTTTCCAGAGCAGCCTTTATTTCTTGTGCGGTTACCTGTGAGTTTTTCTTTGTACCTGAACAATTCTTTTGGCAGTTGGGGCTGATATCTTTCTTGGTCCATCTGACCTTGGTTTGGTATCAAGAGATCCCAGATTTTCCACTTCTTAATAAGTGATTGAACAGTACTGACTGGTATTTGCAAGGCTTTGGTTATCTTTTTATATTGTTTTCCATCTTTATGAAGTTCCATTACCTTGTTACGCAGGTCTTTTGACTGTCCTTTTCTGCTCCCCATGGCTTAGTATCTAGCCTGCTCAGTGTATCCATGTGAGAGCTAATAAACTCATTGAATATTTATTCACAGACACTAAATGTAATTTAAAAACCCACAGATTTTGGAAATGAACCTTTAGTTGCCATTTAAACCTGTGTGTATCACCTTGTGTGTCTGTAACAAGGCCAAACATTCAATGGGTATGTAAACTTTTGATCAGAGCCATTTGGTTGATTTCTATTATCATTATGATTTAAAAAGGAGCCAAACAACTATGTGATAACAAATGGCTTCATATGATCACTATCCTTCAATAAAATACATTTTTTTTGCATGATCAGTCATATTTTCAAAATAAATGCCAACATTTCACAATTTTTGCCAGGGTATGCAAACTTTTGAGCACATCTGTATGTATATATATATATGTATATATATATATATATATATATATATATATATATATATATATATATATATATATATATATATATATATATATAGATATATATATATATAGTAAACTCCCTGCCGGTTAATCGGGAGTCCCAGATTTCAAGGGCCTAAACGACCCTTAAACCCCCAAAAAAACCTTAAAATGCCTTTAAAAAGGCATTAGCACCTAAACCGGGCCATTTAGGGCCCAAAAAAACAATTTGAAAAAAGTTAAGCTTATTCTTCTTTTAGTCTCATAGTGCCGGTTATGCCGGTTTAGCGGGAGTTATTTAAAATGGGGAATTGATGCCGGTGTCGGTTGCTTGAGTGCCGGTTGGTTGGGTGCCGGATAACCGGGAGTTTACTATATCTATCTATATATATATATATATATATATATATATATATATATATATTTATTTATATATCTATATATATATATATATATATATATATATATATATATATATATATATATATATATATATATATATATATATATGCAAAATTAGAGTATTGTAGTATGAGATAATTCTTTTTTTATTGAACTAACAATCCGTATTTAGAGTCAAGCTTTCGAAAAGTGGTTGGGACCTTTTCTTCATATTTGGAGCAATACTGAACTATTTGGTGGAATATACAAATTAGATGATTAACAATCACACTTTTGAAAAAACACAGAGAGCATTGTGAAAATATGGGTACAATGTAATTAAATAATACTCATATGGTACAGTATTGCTCCAGACCTGAAGAAGAAAAGTCCCTCTTTTTTGATCAACTTATCTCTTAATACTGATTGTTAGTTTAATAAAAAGATATTACTTGATACTTCAATATCGTTACCAAATATCACATATAATAGTTGTAATTGCGAGTGTTTCCGTAACGCTATATTAAAAGTTATGACAACTATAACTCGCAAGTTGTGCATTATGACTCGCAGCATTGCGCGCCGGGAGACACAGGAGAGGGAGGAGGAAAAGAGACACAGGGGGGAAGAGACAAAGGGGAGGGAGAGGGGGGTAGAGACACAGGGGATAGAGATTGGGGAAAGAGTGGGGGGGGAGACACAGCGGAGGGAGATGGGGGAAAGAGTGGGTGGAGAGACACAGGGGAGGGAGATAGGGAAAGAGTGGGTGGAGAGACACAGGGGAGGGAGATGGGGGAAAGAGTGGGGGGAGAGACACGAGGGGGCGGGAACTAGAAACAAGGGAGGGAGATGGCGGCAATGAGACACAAGGGAGGGGGGAATGAGACACAAGGGAGGGGGGAATGAGACACAAGGGAGGGGGGAATGAGACACAAGGGAGGGGAGAAGGAGACACAAGGGAGGGGGAATGAGACACATTGGAGGGGAGAAGGAGACACAAGGGAGGGGAGAAGGAGACACAAGGGAGGGGAAAAGGAGACACAAGGGAGGGGAGAAGGAGACACAAGGGAGGGGGAGAGACACGGGACAGAGAGGGAGAAAAAGATACAGGGGAGGGAAAAAGAGATACAGGGGAGGGAGAGGGGGGAAAGATACAGGGGAGGGAGAGGGGGGAAAGAGACACGGGAGGGACAGGGGGGAAAGAGACACTGGAGGGACAGGGGGGAAAGAGACACTAGATGGACAGGGGGGAAAGAGACACTGGATGGACAGGGGGGAAAGAGACACTGGATGGACAGGGGGAAAAGAGACACAGGGGAGAGGGAGAGAGAAAGGAGACACAGGGGAGAGGGAGAGAGAAAGGAGACACAGGGGAGAGGGAGAGAGAAAGGAGACACAGGGGAGAGGGAGAGAGAAAGGAGACACAGGGGAGAGGGAGAGAGAAAGGAGACACAGGGGAGAGGGAGGGAGAAAGGAGACACAGGGGAGAGGGAGAGAGAAAGGAGACACAGGGGAGAGGGAGAGAGAAAGGAGACACAGGGGAGAGGGAGAGAGAAAGGAGACACAGGGGAGAGGGAGAGAGAAAGGAGACAGAGGGGAGCGAGAGGGGGGCAGGAAGGAGGCACAGGGGAGCGAGAGGGGGGCAGGAAGGAGGCACAGGGGAGCCAGAGGGGGCAGATAGGAGGCACAGGGGAGCCAGAGGGGGCAGATAGGAGGCACAGGGGAGCGAGAGGGGGGCAGAAAGGAGGCACAGGGGAGCGAGAGGGGGGCAGAAAGGAGACAGTGAAAGAAAAACCTTGTTTCATAACTGCTGTTGCTTATGTTCAAAACTCCCATTACCTCCAAGTATCCAACCTTTAAGACTTAAGATTGCCCAGACATGCTTTGTTCCACGTTGCATGCATCTCTGGCAGCAGATGTTGTTTAGGTGGAAGTGCAGCCTACTTCATACTGGAGCCTGCTATTTTAGGTACTTTCTCACACCTCACTACATATTCTAGGTTGAAGTTTATGTGACCTTCTAAAGAGATCACTTGTTTGCCACTTCTCCTGTGTCATTGAGATGATATGAAAATACTTATTGCACAAGTTTAGCTCGGACTCTTCTACCAGTGGAAAAAAGTAATTAGAACTGGGGACCATTATTTGTAAAAAAGTAATATGTGTATTTCTTTTTTTTCTTTTCATTGAGTATCAGGTTTATAATGAAGCAAAAGTGATCGACTTCTTGGTCTATAAACAAATGCACAGTAAACTACAAACTTGTAAAACTAATATCTTTCTTCTTTATTCCTATATATTTCTATATGTATCATTTGTAGGCACTGTGAATGCCTATCCTGCAAGTTGCATCTTAAAGGAGAGGTTTGACCCTAACATAAGAGTACTTTTATAAAGGTTCAAAAATATATGTAAATATTTAGCACCTGCCTATTATTGCTACCAGATCATCATATATTGGTTTATGTTAGGTGCTACTGAACATTGATTGGTTCTGCTTGTTCCATTGGTTTTTGATCTTTTGACCCAAACACAGGATCTTTTTTCCCTAACCAGGAAAGTGCTGTAACTTTTTCATAGATACTTAATCTTTTCTAGGGTTTATATTTAACATAAAAGAAATGTAAGTAGTACTTGCCCTTTAAGTTATTTTTCAGCATTCTTATTGAAATAACTTTGATTTCCGATCAGGCTTCATTCGTTCAACAGTGTTTGTAGTCTGTGCATGTACTGACTATGCCTACAGTCTTTGCTTCATTTCGAGTCCATCCCAAGGTGCTTGAAGGCGCATGTTCTTAGGTGTTGATGTGTGTGATTAGTGACATTTTCTTGGGAATAAATTCATCTTTAACAGATAGCACCTGTGTTGAAATGTTTTTTTCCATACATTTTATACATATCTTGAGCAGCAACTAGAAGTATTAGCAGCTATAATCTTATATTCAGTTAGTTTGTTGGGCTAATTTTTTCTACAGGAATGTAGGTTTATACAGCTTTGTTCAGACACTGTTTTGCCACTTACTGTATATAAAAAATGTCAGAAGGGCTATACATGGTATCTGAATTCTCAATATACTCTTACTCTTCATTCATTCTCTTAAGCACAATGTATTTCATTTGCACACCATATTGTATATTTTGTCTTGGTTTTGCCACTTGCAGATACCTGACGTTATCATGCTATCCAATCTTTACAAGAAGTACAATTGTATCACAGTACAACAGAGAGCTGTCTAATAAGTGCTGTATTTTAATTTTATGTCCATCTTTGGTGTCAAAATCAATTCTCGATTGAAAATCGGTGATTTGGTCAACTTGGAAAAATTACCCTAACTCATTATTTCACTTTCTGAACTAACCCAATAACTTTCAACTCTCAATCTCCAAAGCTGACTGAATCAGCTCTCTTATGACTAAGTTTAATGGTCACATTATCATTCAACAGCCAAGCACCCCAACTGGAAGAGCACGTTCTTCAACAGTCACAGGTGGTGAGGACCCAACGGTAATGTTCTTTCCATGTCTCACAGTGACTCCCTGTGATATATATTCTAACTATTCTCACTTCGTTTTTAAATTTGAAGGTCTCTCTTGATGCAAAGAAATATAGATTTTCCATGTATATGATTGTATATGTATTAGGCGATCTGAAGAAATGATGAAATTAGTTGATACTAAAGGTTCAGTCAAGAAGTACTTTATGCTTTACTTTTTATAAACTTAAATAGAGACAGCTTTCAAAGACAGGATGGAACTATGCAAGGCTGTCCACTATCTCCCCTTCTCTTTGCTTTAACTCTTGAACCTTAGCTTAACCCTATTAGGGATAATACAAGGACAAAAAGATGATAAAATATCACCATGTGCAGATGATGTAATGCTCTCATTAATATCCCGCTCCCATCTTTCAAGCTTTAAAATATATTCAACAAAAACTGAAATTCTCGCCATTTATGTTCCTCAACACAAATTTAAACTAATTGATAATTGTTTTATAGGATTTATTGTAAAAATGATTTAAAATAAGAAAATCTTTTAAAAAGTATGTTATGATAGCTAGACAGATAATTTAAATCTCTCTACATGTAGAAAGAAAGAGCCACTAAAGGTATGGATAGTGACATGCAAACAAGAGTCAAACTGGACCATATTTTGCCTCTAGCCTGCTTAACATAGGATCTATTTTAGTAATATGTGTGTCAGACAGCCTTCAAAATATAGCATTGAATCAGGGTACAATTTCCAAAACCCATTCATAGACGACTGTTTATTCTGGAGAAGGTGCACAATGGTTCTGAAATGGTATTAGTATGTATTTGTTAGATCTCAGCTGTAGTAATACAACTGACAGATTTTTATTAAACTTTCTTCTCCTTATCTGTCCATTCTTGTTCGCCTTCATATCTTTTCACATTTTTCTATTGCTGCCTATCTCTCTTAAGCTTCTTCAAGCAACAGTTTTAACATTTCACTATCTTTCTATTGTATTGCAGAAATCATTGGTCACATTGTTTACAGGCACTAAATTTAATCAAAGTGTACAAGGATATTCACTGTATTCTGCAATGGAATTAATAATTTCTTAATTACAGTATATTGCCAAAGAGATGAAAACATTTCACAGTGACTTCATTACTCATTTTATATGCATAATTAGGACTGGAACCCTGAGACAAAACTAAATGTGAATGGCCTTAACTATTATTCCAAAATAATTATAATTAAATAAAAAATTGTGTTTGCCCCTTTTATAGCCACTTATTGGAAATATATAATTCATACTTTAATTTAAATAAATCCACACTTACAGATGGGTTACAGATTGCTCTCCATGTTTCAGTAGCTTTCGGCATTGGGATTTGCTCATTGTTTGACGCAAACACAACAGTAAGGTTGTGCAGAAATATGGAGAGTAAGCATTAACCCATCAGGAAATAAAATCAAATGAAACTTCACACAACTTGTTTTGCTCTTCGAGCCCTGGTTCACTTGTTTAAAGGGCAATAGTAATGATGTAACGAGAGCTAGATGGCTTAATTATCCATTGATCATTAATACAATTCATATTCAGTTGTTCTAAAAAAAACATTATTCAGTATAAACCTTCTTTCAAAGGTCTGGCTGCTGCTTGCCCACTATAAGGTCAGAAGCGTGAGGCGGCTATGTGGGTAGAAGGCAGTGGTAAATTTTCAGGTCCAAGACTACACAATGGTCTCCATTGGTTCAGATATGTCACTTTAAAATGTGGGTAGCCTATGAATTACTTTTTCCCAGATTGTTCTTCCCTTTACACCTATTAAATCCCCAGCTTAAATGGAGGCCGATACTCGATATGGAAAAGGAATTTAATATTAAATTGCAATTATAGATAATTAAGTAGAAATGTTGTTAATGGTCTATATAATTATATAATTAAAGCAGCTCTCTCATCTTACATCATTACAGTGGGTCTTCAATGTATTTTTTCTGCCATGAAAGTAACCCATGCAGACTGTTCTTCAAGCTGTTTGTTTACTTGGAATGAAGCTTGCATATTGGCATTTTGCATGTTGTTGTTAAATGCCATGGTCTATTCATAGGATGCTCTCATTTGCACAGCCACTGTATTGTAATACCCTGGAACTCATTTTGATCTTGTACATTGGAAATCTTGGCAGCGATCTACCAAAAAGCACCTGCTCTCATTTTGATCCTGTTTTGCTACCAGAAGCTTCATTATTCTGATACTTTATTGCTTTCAAAGCAATAAACAGATTAACGGGTCGCTGAGTTTTAGCTGTGGCGAAGCTTGCTTTTTAAAAGAATGCTAACTTTAGGGATTGAGTAGTGAAATTGATTCAAGCAATGATGCCACCAAAATGGGTTGTATAGATGATGGCCAGCAAAAGAAGATCAAGCTTGGGCTTTTATAAAACTGACATTACAGGCGAACTGAAATCACAAATGTACTATAATATAAGAGCTCAGCAAGGGTTAAAAACACAATTTTCAATACCTGTTCAAACTGTTTTTAGAACAAAGTCAGCACCTCCACCTGGCACAATTCAATTAGGGTTAGGGATAAATCAGCTACCCCTCTAGTGGATGAAAAATATTATTATTATTATTATTGTAGTTTATTTGTAACGCGCCGACATATTCCGTAGCGCTGTACATAAATTAGGTTCAGACAATGATAAATACAGATTAACAGTTGGCAAAGGAAGGAGGGCCCTGTCTTTGAGCTAGGAATCCAATGTCCATGGTAAATTCCCAAAGTACTTAGGATAGAAACTCGCAGACTTACAATCTAAGGTATAGCGGGTGGTAAAAGAGGGTGAGAGAGGTGATAACCGTCTTTGGGTGGAAGGTGATCCGCTTCTTTAAAGAGATGCGTTTTAAGGGAGGTTTTAAATGTTTTGAGACAAGAGGATAATCTGGTGGAGCGAGGCAAGGAGTTCCAGAGACTAGGGGCAGCACGAGAAAAGTCCTGGAGGCGGGAGTGAGAGGAGGTGATGAGTTGTAGAAAGAAGAAGGTCATTAGCAGAACGAAGAGGGCGGGTGGGGGAGTATTTGGAGATGAGAGCAGAGATGTAAGGGGGAGCAATATTGTTGAGGACTTTGTAAGTTAGGGTCATGATTTTAAATTTCATTCTTGGGGCTAAGGGAAGCCAGTGGAGTGATAAATATCAAGAAGTTCTTAAGGTTTTCCAAAAGTAGTTTGTACAGGAATTAAACATATGTTTCTAAATCATGCAGCACTCATTTTTGTAATTGTTAAAAATGTGTTCTTTTAAATTTATGCTGGTAAATGTGAAATTTAAATGGATCCTGAAGTCATCATATGTGCTCTGCACCATCAGATAACCAGTGGGAAAGCAAATGGAAAATGGTCTTTCCTTATTAAAAATGTTGCTAAAATAACTGAAGCCAGTAAGCTGCCTCTGTATCCTATGTATACATAACGAGCTACATGGACATGTGGAACTAATTGGAATAAGTGCAGGAGAAGGAACAAATGTGAAGAAATAATCCAGTAGTTAAGAAGCTGGGCTGTAATAAGGTAGACCTGGGTTCTAGTCCCCTTAAGGCTTTTTTTTTAATAGTAATTTTTCCCTTGTTAAAAAGATAAAACTGCATATATATATATTAGCTGTAAGGGGGTAATTTATCACAAATATTGGTTTAGTGCTACTAAAAGTGTTCAGGCTATTTCCTCACATGTATTTAAAGTGGTAAAAAATTATATATATATATATATATATATATATATATATATATATATATATATACACACATATTTAATGACAAGTTAAATATCAGAGAACTTGTTCCTTCACCTGCAGTTCCACAGGCCGCTTATTATCTATTCATAGGATACAGAGACATCAGTCATAACTATTCTTATTACTATCATTATTTTTAGCAGCAATTTTAAGAAAAATCCTTTTATATATGGTTTTCCACTTTCCATCTGATGGTGCAGAGCACATAAGGTGACTTTGGGATCCCGTTAAGTATCCCTTTAAGTTTTGTATGAATGTTTGCCACTCATACAAAATGAGTAAGTCATATAAATATCCTGAGATATTTCCTAGAAAAAACTATTTTTATCCCGGTAAATAAATGTTGTTTCATAAGAATACAATTTTATATTGTGTGACTGTATTATTGTCATGGCCAAGATAACAATTTAGCTGCTTTAAGAACAAATTCTTATATTTCATTATTTAGTATAAAATGGTGTCAATTTACTGAAGTTTATTTGTTGTTTGCTATAGCTAGTTCATTATATGATTTAACTGCAAATGGGTAATGATGCAGTCCCATTGTATATTTTTATAAAAACAAGGAAACCACTCAGAAAGGCCTACCCTAATTGTAAGTTGAGTACACCTTATTTAAGTTGATAAGTGCGGTCTCTCTGATCTTGGCATTACATGTCCTATGAGACTGAAACTTCATCAAGATTTATGAGACATGTCTGTAAATTATACCTCATTATTAATTAGTGTCTGCAAATATAACATCTTGATTTAATAAGGCTCGACCGGCTTCATGTTTGAAATATTACATCAGTTATATTGTTCTGTCATGTGATGATGAATCTGTTTTTTAAATTAATGAGAAAGTGAGCAATCATATATTAATGTTTTATATGTGTATTTGTATTTCTAGAAGACTGAAGTCATTTTTTGCTAAGTGTTCTATTTCCAGTTAAGTGTTTAATAATTATGGGTCACACTATGGTGCCTTTTAAAAATGGAAGACAACATTTTTCTAAAATGTAAAATATAATACAAATAGCTTTTTGATCAAGTAAAACTTGTTTAAACTTCATTGAAAATAACAGGAAAAAGCTTATGTGTGCAAATAGAGTGTGTATGTCTCTATATCTCATTTGCAGACATGAATATACACAATTAAACTTTCAAAGCTGTTTATTCTGCTACAGGGATGTATTTTTTTAGCATTTTTAGAACAATTAAATTTATATGTGAAATAGAAAAGTAGATACCCAATAAAAATGAAGACAGGTGAATTAGAACTAATACAAGAAGACGAAACCTGTGCGGTTTTGCCACCACAGCATTAAACAAGCAGTACATGAAAGCAGCTACGTATTATTCTTGTGCTACTCATTTGCATAATAGCACAGCACAAACATTGCTGAATATTTCTCACTTTATTATTATTTAGAATTATTTACTTTAGAAAAAATGGTAATACAATGTATAGCCATGTTCTTTAAGAGTATCTTAAAAGAATGCTTGATTTTGGAGTGACTGCTACTTTATTTGTTACCATGTCAAAATTGTTATTGCCACCTTATAATATATTGTTACTAGTCAACATTTTAAAGGCACAATCCCTCTTGTTTCTATATTTGATCATTTATTATATCATATCCATATGTCTGCTCCTCTGTATCAGGCTTATGTTCTTCTACACTTGACCAAATGAAAACAAGTGGGATTGTGCCTTTTCTAGGTGTGAAAGCTGATCTGTTTTTCTAGGTAATGTCACAGTACATTAATAGATTCTTGCATACAAACAGCCATCCGTGGCCTATGTACATACCACTCCGGGTTTACCATCAGGCTGGGAAGAAAGGAAAGATGCTAAAGGACGCACTTATTATGTCAATCATAACAATCGCACAACAACATGGACCCGTCCCATTGTGCAGGTACGAAAGCTGCCAAGTGTAAGCTATTATATCACGCATGAAAAGACATTCTTTGTTTAGCCTGTTATCTAACTTGTTTTTCCTGTCCTGCTTAGAGGAAATAAGAATACACTGCGATACTCTTCCAGTTATTTATATCTGTAATTAGTAAAGGTAGAAAAAAACATTCATATGAACAAACAAGAGAATATGTAAATGCTTTTTATATGGCTGGAAATGTGTGAAATTAGGGAAATGTCTGCATAAAAGTAAAAAAAAATATATTTTTATTTATTACTGCAGCAGGTATAACTATTTTATTAAGAGGTTCCAAGAAACCACAAATCTACAAAGATATGATTAGTTTCACACCTGATCTCCTCTTTAGCCCTCTTACTTCTGGCAAATTTAAAGAACCACTAAAGTGTCCTATTAATTATAAGCTCTTAGGAAGAAATTTACAATGTGGAAAGTGTTTTATACAATTTACTAGCATTCACATTTTTAACTATTGTGTTTAGTTTTGCTTTAATGGTGGCAGACATGTTGTCTTTGGTCCCATGTAGAGGACTAGGCACATGGGAGGAATAGTAGCCACCTTAGATATGGAGAAGCTTTCGCTTTAGTTCTGTTGAAAACTGCCAATCTGAAAAGCATTCTTCAGGATAGAAGAAAATAGAAAATATTTCCCAGTGGCATAACCCTTCCCCTCAAGCTATAGGCAGGCAAGCAGTGCAAGATTAAATCCATTGTGACACAAGCATAACCAACAAAATATTGTTGTGGAATTCATAGCTTTTAATATAGTTAGATTGATACATAATTCACAAAAGTGTAATTTTTACCAAACTACAGTTGTCATTTAAAGGTATATGGAAGTTTCATGGATTATGAATACATCTGATATAGGAGAAACAGTAGTGTATGCAAAACAATTTTGCATGAAAATCCCAAAATAAACATTAATAAACTTACCCTAGAGTTTGCAAAATGTCGCAAGCTTTCTGACCGTTGATTTTGAGAAAGAATGCAACTGAAAATCCTAGCTAAATTAGCATAAAATACATAATTTCTTTTGGCCAATCAGAGGCAGGAATAACCGTCTCTGCAGCATTGTGAGATTTGTAGTCTTTGTTCCCAACACACACTTCTGTCTCCACTATTCAATGATGCAAATCAGAAGTGCTTGCTTGGATCACTGCATTATGCTACTACTGGATGGAAGGTTAGTTTAGGGTTAAAAAAAATATACCTGAATGCTGTGTTCCTATTGGTTAGGATGAGGCGCCTATGTAGGCATCTTTGGGGGTGTGGAAACAACTTTTTTTTAATAAAATAAGTTTGTATGTGTTTAGAATGACTCCATGCAATGTGTGTTTGATATAAGCAGGTTAGAAAAAAGTTAAGAGGGAAAATTCCATATACCTTTAAGGATTACTTATTAAAAGATTAACAGTATGTTTCATGGCATATACTAAATGCATTATTATTATTCATTCCATAAGGATATGTAAAGAATATCTGTTTTTTAGATAACTAATATAAACATTACATGTAAAGACTAACCTGTTTTTGCCTCTGAACTAGCATGCTGAAGATGGCGCGGTCGGATCTACATCAAACAGTAGCAATCATCTGAGTGAGCCTCAAATCAGGCGGCCTCGTAGCCTCAGTTCACCCACAGTTACTTTGTCTGCGCCACTCGAGGTGAGAGCCTGCCTCATCTACCTGGGCCCTCTCCTCTTCCAGCCTATGGCATCACCTCAATCTTTTGGTCATTTTCTGCTTTGGACATGGTTCTTCAATGGCAATCACCTTTGCTCTACCTATTCATGCTTTATATTATGGGATCTTATTTTCATTTGGTTGTTTTCACCTGCATATATGCGTTGTACAGTAACTACCTCTATTTTCTAACTATTATTTTTATTTCATTTTTTTCTTATTCTATCATTCAGTTGATAATATTTGTATGTCTTTTCACTCTATCGTGGGTATTGGTTTGTTTCATATTAATGGAAATATTTGTGTACTTTTGTTTAAATGAAGACAAATAACCATTCTTACTATTTCTATTTATGACTATGGTTTGTTTTGTGTTCCTGACGCTCTATTCCATGGTTAAAGAACTTACTTTATACTAGCCAATGACTGTCTCAGCAGCATTTTAGTAGCCTGCTGCTCAGACAATCTGAGACTGGCTAGTACATCTAGTACTATGGAAACATTGTATACATTAGCTTTGCAGGGACTGTTTGGAAGGTTTCAGGGAGTGAAAACAGATTTTAAGCACTTGTTAATAAAATTATGTTTAAATATTCATAGTTAGCTTTAATATTAAAAACAGGGAACCCTCAATGTCCTTTAAAGTGGAGCAGAAAAGGTCCCAGTTATTGCACTGATAAATATATATAATGCCAGTTGATGGTTGTTTAAAATATTGAATGGCATTGTTAAGTTATTGAGCTTGAAAATGTTTTTTTTAAACATAAATGATCTATTCAGGACCTTTCTCTATATAGGACTTGTTATCAGAGGCCATGAATTAACTCGAACAGTAAAGGTTGGTAGAGAAGATAAACATGTTTGAATGAATAATCTGTAATAGTCTTGGGCACATGGAGAGTTCCCTGTTTTAATATAACATTATATGTCATTATACATAGTTATACCAGCTGAACATGCTTATTTTCCTTAATAAACCTCAATGAGAGAGTTAATTAATGGCTCTTGATTTGGAGACTTTCAGAGAAGGAGGTCCTATAGAGGTAATTTATGCTTAAAATACCAAACTTTCAAGCTCAATTACTTAACATTTACATTCACAGTTTTTTTTAACAATCAATTGTAATTTTATTTTTTATTTATGTACTTTCCACTTCTGCAATAGACCAAGACCTTTGCTGTATCACTTTAAATCCTGCTCTGTAGCACCGCCTTTTGGGGTTGGGGTTACTTGTCCCTTTTCTTATGGTATATTTGTACTTCGTAAATAATCCTTGGTAATCCATTCATTTATTTTTTAACATATATTTAATTTTTGTTTGCCTGTTTTGTTTTTGTTTTGTTTTTTACTGTTTTAACATTGTAGTTGTGAACCATATACAATTGTAATTTGTATTAACTGAATTAACAGGTGGTGATCCATATTACAAAAAAAAAACATTTGATGTGTGTAACAAGGGGTTCTGAAACTTATTTGTTCCAATTTAAAAAGTTATATCAAATTAATTAGTTGATTTTCCCGCAATTTTCAATTAGCCTTCATTTTACTACTTAAATGTTTGTTGTGCATGCCAGTTTCTCACAGTACTAATTTAAATTAATATTTGTTACGTCTGCATTGTGTTTAACCGTACAGGGTGCAAAAGACTTCCCAGTGCGCAGAGCAGTGAAGGATACCCTATCCAATCCACAGTCTCCACAGCCATCTCCTTACAATTCTCCAAAACCACAACACAAAGGGGCACAGAGCTTCTTGCCGCCAGGTTGGGAGATGAGAATAGCTCCAAATGGCAGACCATTCTTTATTGACCATAATACCAAAACTACCACATGGGTAAGCAACATTATGGTTTCTACCAGTTACAGATCCTCAGGTTCTCTACAGGATTTAAAAGGGAGGATGGCACCTCAAAACTACATGGCTGATCTAGCTTCGGTTTGGAACTTGCATTTCCCTCCTCCCCAGGAGAGCTCCTGTTTGGGCAAAATATACCCAGAAATGATCTACTCCCTTAAGTGAATTATAGGGATGGTAAATTAAAACTTTTGGTCATATTAAATATTGTGCTGTATCTCCCCAAACTGAAGATGGATCATGATTGTTTGAGCCCCAAATCATTTGAAATTTAGTTGTCATATAGGTTTGCGGTGTCTTTAAATTCTTACTAGTTCCATTTTAAATACTTGCATTTCACAACATGCATGACACTGTGCTTGCTATGTCTGTATTGCTGTGACTACTGCATGATTTCTCTAGTGTGACGCAGAGGTCCCAATTATCACCCCAAAGAGCTTCTGTAAATGGAATTTTACTAAAAATATTTTTTTTATTGTTGGTTTGTAGCTTTTCTAAAAATAATCTAAAATAGCAACACATTTTGAAGAATATAATTTATAATAATTTGTTAAGGAACTCTTGTTATATTAATAATCCTTTTTTGACATGAAAAATATTTTGTCTGTGCAACATATAGTTGTTTCAAACTTCTTCCAAGAAGTCCAACTGGGTCTTTATCATAGTAGCAGGTAGGCAGCTTCTTACTTAATACAAAAATACATTTGTTACCTGGGTGTTTTAGGGGATTATTCCTTTTAGATAATGCCTGTTTTATTTTAGTCCTCTATTACCAAGCATTGATATTACTATGTGTTAAGAGTTGAGTAGTTTAGATATTTTTTAGGCTCCTGACACAGGAATATTTTCTTTTTCCTGCTATTTATTGGATATAATTATTAGAGAGATTTAGTGCTTCAGCTAGTGAGCCTTCCAGGCAGGAGGCACCCCCCGAGGTCATAGTCCTGCTCTCCTCACTTTCCCTTTTCTTGAATGGAAGTTGTATAGAGATATTATTTTGTATGATGGTTGGGCACAAAAAGGATATGCCCTAGTTGAGAAATTATATGGTGTATAACTGTTCCCTTTTAATCCTTACAAAGTGTTTTTTCTTGATAATGAATAAATAGAGATGTTTTAAAAGTCATTTGCACTATTTGCTTTTACTTCTTACTTTACATAATTAACTTGTACATAGTGAATTCAAATTGGTAGTGTGTTCCTTTTGTTACACTCTCTTAGGTTTCTTACACCATATTTTAATATGGATAATTATGATGCATTCTGCTTCTTTTTTACTATTTACTTTGTTGAGTAATTTTTTAGTAACACAGAAGGCTTGTTTGAGTTTTAGGAAGGGTGATACAACCAACAGTGGAATCAGTTAATCCCCCATGTAAATGTAATTTTCTCTTCTATGAGAATATTTTTTTAAGAAGCTTTAATATTTGTGTTAAGCTTATAGAACTTGTATCTACGTCTCACCTATAAGGAAACAGGAGAATTATATGATCGGTGAGTGTACAATGGAAAATATTCTTGCTTTTTCTAAGAGGCAGCTGAGCAGCATAATTACATTTTGATGGCGCTCCCCTAGTGTTTGATATATAATTACTTGTCAGAAGATAGTTCCTTCAGTTGCGGTGCTACATCCTGCCAAGGTGCTTTTGATTGTTATCTCTCTGGGTGATCTCTACCTTTCGGAAAGAATGTCAGAAAAGTTGTTACAAAATTATTATAATTTTTTTTCAATTTGGACTCCTTTTGAAGTGGTTATGCTGAGTTGATTTGGTAGGTTCTCATATTAGAAACTTGTTGAAAATCTTCCTAAATAAACAAGGTATATTTTTCCTTGTTAAAAGCCTGCAGGTGGACTCCTGTAATGATCACACATTGTTCTAAGAAAGCTCTCTATGAATATTGATGCGGTTTGTCATTATTAAATTATTCTCATATTTTCTTGTCATTAACGTGACCGATAAACACATGGTTTAAAATGTCAGTAGCTCTCATGTTTAATCATTTCTTCTTTCTCCCAGCCCTTCTATACTGGTTATACATGTTTAAATATGCAGCTTATACAAAATGTACTACATGTCATGTAATCAAAAGGAAATATGGCTTGGTATTTTCCCAAAGACTGATCCAGAGTGATGTGCCCAACCTTTTTGTTTTTGAAAAAAAAAAATTTGTGTTGTTTCTTTTTTAATGTTTTTATTAAGTTTAATTATAATTCTGAACAGAACAAATATGAACAAAATAGAATAAAATAAAATAAATAAATATCACTGACCTGATGTATACAAAACCTGTAAAACATATATATGTGAAAGAAATTGGTCAATTATATTAACTTTTGGAGCTTGGAAAAATATTTCTGAAAGTAAGCAAAATCTGCCTTAACATTCCCATGAGTTGGGGTGGATTTGGGTTAGCTGGCAATCAGGATTCATCAATTTAATCTGGTTTATTATTATGATCAAAGACTTGTAATGGTCATCCAATTGGTGTAATAAAAACAATCATTTTTTATTGTTAGTGTCGGAAGAGTGTGTATGAAAGGTTACTATTTTTTTGTAAAAATATACATAGGTAAATTTTTTATCTTTTGCAGCTAACGTTTAAAGGCATCCAATTTACTTGATCCTTGTACAATAAATTCTAAAAATGTCCAGTGCTGCAACGTTTATGGATGTCACAGTTTCTATACCCAAACTAAAGGAGAAACAATTGCGATAGTGCTTATTAAACAAAAATACATGCACATTCTCTTTATTCCTAAATTTCCAACATAATGAGTAATTAAACAAATGTATAAAGCATTTAAATAATTTTTCAGTCCTTGAAAGGCCAAAATATTTGTTATACTGTCATATTATAGTATTCAGTGGCCACAGAAATTATCTTTTACTCAGCAGTGATAGTTATGTTGAATATATTTTTAAAAATGTTCCACCTTTGTGGGTAATTGTGAAGGATATGGGGAGTCATTGGCGGAGTATAATTGTAAAGCATAAATAGGACCTTTATCTGCGAGTTAAAGCAAGTTTTATTGCTTTATTCCCGAACATGTGTTAATTTTGGGATTATGTAAGATTATAAAAGTCTTTTTTTTAATCCTTTTTACATTTCAAAACTATTATATAATATAACAAAAACATATTTATATTAAGTTACTCTATTGATTGATTTTCTTGTTTTTTCTTTTTGCCACATCTTATATAATTAGTCTGCAGGGGTTATCTCTTTTATGTGATCCCATAATTAATGCTGTATTAATTATCCGCGTATAAGAATATGTAAGTAGTTATATCAAAATGCTTTGGGTTTTCATTACACTAAAGCATTGAATTTAATAAAAAAAAAAAAAAAGAAAAGTCTCATTGGGAACTGAAAAGTGAACCAGTATTATTGGTATAAGAAACTATTATGGCAAAATGTATGTTAACCCATACAGTTCAGTAATGCTGCTGTTAATAAGTATATTCATGCAACTGTACCTATATATTTTTTCTAGGAGGATCCAAGACTTAAATTTCCTGTACATATGAGAACTAAAGCATCTTTAAATCCTAATGATTTGGGCCCCCTACCTGTGAGTAATGTTTCTCATTTAATTTCATTGGCACTATAAAAACAAATAAATCATAGTATATAAAAGATACAAATGGAAGGCCTCTAAGAATAGTGGAAATCACAAGGCATTACTGTAAGATCCTTTCTAGAATAGCTTAGTAAATGTATCCCTTTACTCCTCATTTGAGTCCATAAATATCTTTCATCTCAGACTGTACCATGTAGAGTCGCACTGTTGATCAAGCATACACATTTACGCTAGGCTTTATTCGACTGAGGTTGCTAGGCATAGACTTTTATAGAGTTCTTGATGTAGCACTTGTAAATAGATATATCTAAACATTTTAGGCATAAATTGTACAATATTTAATTGTGTGAAAGCCAACTATAATCTATTTTAGACACTGCTAAAACAGACTATTTCCTTTCTCGCCTTACCTTGGTAAATCCAGAAGATAACCACGGACGCTATTGGCAAATCTATAGTAACGTCCACCAATAGCTTACACCTTGTAATCATTTCCATTCTCTGCATTGTTAATAGATTGTTTTCTTGATGCATGAGATGAGTGGGGTATATAGCCATTGGTCATAAATGACAACATACACATATATTGTTATATCTAGTATAAATCTAGTTCTTTGTCCAAAAATATTGTTGGGCTTTACCTTTCCAAAACACAGGCATTGTAGCCACCCACAGAGTACCTGAATGGCTCTCAGTGTTGCCAAACCACTCTGATTTTATATGAAATTAAAGCTACTTCTTAAGTTGGCAGAAACTGCTGAATGATATTAAAAATAGCATCATTCTCAAAGACCAAGATAAAATCAAGAACAAAATTGTTAGCAGTGTCTGATATCAGTAATTCTAACATTAGCTGTTGACAGGTGCTCGTCTCTCTACCTATCTAGGAATGAAAAGTAAGCCTATTGCATCAGTCATATATTATTCATATCAAACCGATTAGATATAACAAATTATTCTTTAATATCACTGGAAAAAGTAAAAAAACAATAAATAACAGACATCCAGGTCAAGATTAAACAAGAAAAGGGGTATCAAAAATAGCACAGTGAAGTTTTGTGAAAGGCGTAGGGCAGATTCACCAGGTCAGAAGGATAAAGATAGAAAAAAAATCATACATTATATTAATATACCCATAAAAGTAATACACTCTTGAATTAATTTTGATCACTTATGTATTTTGCAGCCTGGCTGGGAGGAAAGAATCCACTTGGATGGAAGAACATTCTATATAGATCACAGTAAGTAAACATGAAATGACCGCACCTACAGGCATTACCAAAGAAGAACAGTAACAAACTATAAAAGTATTGTGAAAGCATTGTGATTTTACTCTTTATTTAGGAAGTCAAGTGTTGATGTGTGGAGACACTGGTACCAGACATTTAGTGCCTCCCTACGGTACTGTACATTCACCCAAAGAATGCTTTGAATTGGTTTATCCAATGTTGTGTCCATTTGATCTTGTGAAACATTAACAGTTTTTGTGTTGTAATTTAATATAATGTGACAAATACTGTATGTTTATCATACAGTAACTTACTTGCATTAGATTTTTTAAGTACACCTGAAGAATTGAAAATAAGCTCAGAAACGTATTATTACCACAAAGTAAATGAGGATAAACATGGCAGTCAAACTAAACAAGAAACAAGTGGTAAAATAGCAATTCTGACTTTATTTTCTGGTTGTTGCATGCTTTTTTTCACTTTTCACATTAATACTTGTTTTTGATCACATAGAAGAGTATGCATCTTTATAGTATAAAATCAGAATTGAAATAAATTGCATTGCCTTAGATTACATTTGCATTTTGTGTAAGGTTAATGGAAAGAGTGTGCGATTTTTTCTTTTTTTTTTCTCTCCATTCTAAAAAAGGGAAACTATTAGCATTTGATCTTTTTAATTTACATCTGACTGAAAAATGAATGTCCTTTGGGCCACTTTGTGTTAAATCAGTCGCCATAGAATCCTCTAGAAGTGCATACATCCAAAAATAATTGCAACTAATAAAGGGGGTAATTCGTTTGTAGACCTACACTTGAATTAAGCAAAAATGGTTTTAGAAGGTAAAAGTAATTTATTATCGTTATATGCAGTTATGCTGCAGTGAAATCTTGCATTTCGATTTCTACTGATACACTTCCTAAGCTAGTAAGAGACTTTGAATAGAGAGAGAATATTATATCTGCACAACAGGAGTGATGAAGCTGAAAGTGCTTTCAACAGAATTTAAACATCTGAGAAAGTAGACAAAAATTGATCAAAATTGAAAATCAAGTCACAAAGTAGAGTCATTGCATATAAAAGATAAACATAAAAAGGTTGTTTTATTTCTTTTGCAGTCTAGAAGTATTTTGCCCATAATCAAGTATAGTTTTATTCAAAATACAACATAGAAAGTATTTGACC
Source organism: Discoglossus pictus (assembly GCA_027410445.1). NCBI lineage: Eukaryota > Metazoa > Chordata > Amphibia > Anura > Alytidae > Discoglossus > Discoglossus pictus. The sequence continues at coordinate 537,022,409 of CM050163.1, read as the reverse complement.
ACAATGGTTACTTAAGGCCAAAGCCATATTATGAATCCATTTGATCATTTCCTTACTTTTGCTATACAAGGTATTATATTTATACATCCTCAATTTATATTGACAGACTAAAAACGGAGAATCCAATGATAATTGGGCATCCTGTATTTATAATATTGGTGCCATTAGAAATAGAGAATGAACATAGACTATTCATTTTCCCGTTGCACAGATAGATGTTGTAACTCAACAGTGTTTTTATGCTGTTTGATCTGTGTCTCTTTGGATACAAAATCACAGAATTTAGCTAGGGCTCAGTTTTAATCAATCTAAAAAAAAGATATACTTGAAATGACTATTCCATTGGAGTTAATGCAATTGCCATTTGTAGAAGACTAAGGGCCTCATTCAAATGTGATTTGGCCAATTGAATAGGGCTCTATATAAGCACAGAGTATATTTTTTTACAAAAGTTTTTAGTTAGTGACTACCTTGTTTTTGAGTAGAAGTTCACTAACTAAAAAAATATGCTGTGTGCTAATGTAGAGCCCTATTCAATTTGCCAAATCACATTTGAATAAGGCCTATATAAGAAGATGTAAAAAAAAATAAAACGATGGTACACTTTACTACAAATTTCCCCCCCAGAGCAAACTGAGAAAATCGTATCTGGCCAAACAAACGTAGTTATGTGAATTTCAAATCTATTTAATGAGAAATTAAAAAGCTGATGGGAAACTGTCAAATCGACTTCTTCAAAGCTCATTAATGGTCTGATATGCTGTTATGACAGGTCTGCCATATCACACTCCTAATCACAACAAGATAATTAAATGATGCAAAACTCTGTGATATATTTTTTATATGGGCATGGTTTCCCCCTGAGATTAATTATTCACATCCCTTAGTGACTGCAGCACCATAGAAATCAGAATAGCTAACCGACTGTAACTGTCATATAATGTATGATTTTTAGGTGAGATGTTCGGTTTTGTTTGGGAGGATTTTCTACTAAACTGTGTCTGGGTTTTTGTTGCTTGGACAGTTGTATGTAGGTTCACATAATTGAATTAAATCTAATTGTAATTAAAATATGTGCACTTGCATTTCAGATAACAAAATTACGCAGTGGGAAGACCCAAGGCTGCAGAACCCTGCTATAACCGGCCCAGTAAGTATCCTACACATGAGATGCTATTATTATGTTTATTAGTCTTTATATGTGATTATATGATGTAATAATTATTCAAATGTAGCAGACATGAGACGTCAGTGGAGTTATATCAAATTAATGTCATACTTAAAAAAGTCCAAGCAGCTAACATTATTCCAACCTCTATAACAACTGCTACCAAGTAACATTAGCTTAATCTGTAAGGAAACATATGGTTTAATAAAATAAATCTATAGCATGTTAGCAGACAATGAAGGTGCTATTGATGTCACCAAATGTGTAGATAGAAAATAAGATAATATTTCTATACATGTTTCTCTCTCTCTTTCTGTGCCGTCCCCCCCTCTATGACCCATTCCTACCTTTCACATTCACCATTGCTATTCAGGTTGCATTTCTACCTTTACTTTAACCTGATCTTCAAATGAAGACCTTTTGGCTTTTTTTGCTAGTTGCCTGGGAAACTGGTATTGGTTTCCTATATCCAATATTCCTTTCATGCTTAGGAACTGAATATACTGCACAATGATTGCAGAGTATGGTCAGGATTTTATTCCTTCGGTTACAAATTTTCTTTAAGAAGCCTGTTGAATTGGGCATTTATTAAGTATCTTGACATTTTGCAGCTTATGATTTCAGAGGCTCAAATGTTGGGACTTGGATACATGTAGCCTGGGTTATTAAGTGTGCCCCTAATTATGCTTCTAAATAATACTACTGCAATTGGAAACTATTGTGTGTAACATTTGCAATGTAGATTTCTCAAATGTTTTCAAATCTAGAAACATCCCAGATATATTGATAATTTCCCAGCTAATAACAACGTACCGGTCCTTTTTGAAATTTGTAAGTCAATCAAAAATCTCCCTTGTCTTCAGTTAACAACAGGATATGTCATGCTTGTTCTACTCCATGTATTATATAAAAATCAAAACTGTTTTATTGATTTTGTGAGTTTGACATTTTTGATTAATTTGTTTTGTAGGCTGTTCCTTACTCAAGAGAATTCAAACAGAAATATGACTACTTCAGAAAGAAATTGAAGAAACCTGTAAGTAAATAATACATGTATCTGAGTTTTCTACATATATGCCAAATCTATTCTAAACCTTGTGTTCGCTTTATACCTTTGATTTTTCTTATCTAATACCTTTATAAGTTTATCCATCATTTGCTTATAGTATTTGCTAATTGGTATAACATTGGTATACTGTTACTTTTCATGGTCATTGATGCATTTAACAATTTATACTTCAGAAAAAATAAATAAAAAATTATATTTAGCACAGAAAAAAAATATTCAGTAAAATACAGTCTTGTTTTCCACTTAATAATTGCACACCAGATTTGTTGCATGTAATATTTTTGATTTCTCTTTTAGGCGGATATACCGAACAGATTTGAAATGAAACTTCATAGGAACAGTATTTTTGAAGAATCCTACAGGAGAATCATGTCTGTAAAACGACCAGATGTCTTAAAAGCAAGACTGTGGATTGAGTTTGAGGCTGAAAAGGGACTTGATTATGGCGGAGTGGCGAGGGAATGGTTCTTTCTTTTGTCCAAGGAGATGTTTAACCCATATTATGGACTTTTTGAATACTCTGCAACGTAAGTTCATCAGGAGAAAGTGTGTCCTGTTACATTTTTCATGTGGTCTTCACATAAAGACCACTACAGCAAAGAATATCAGTTTTATCAATTAACTACCCGGTTGTATGAATATTTTCACAAGAGATAATTTAATCTGTAGGACTAATAGTTACAAACCCAAATCCTTTGTACCCCAAAAGGCCAAGTTCTACGGTTATCATGGCCTGAGCACACTGGCTGACTAGTGAGGTAGTGAAACTCCATAAGCAGAACCTTCCATTATAAATTAAATTAAGAAAGGAGACTTTTAAGGAATTTCTTATGTTGTTTATTAAATGACTAGTCATTTGTATAGCAAAACAAAGCAGTACCAAATTGTGCTGGAAGAGTAAATGACAAAGCAGTTATCCAATTAATACATTTAATATATATATATATATATATATGTGTGTATATATATATCTATATATATATATATATATATAGTCAGGTCCATAAATATTGGGACATCAACACAATTCTAATCTTTTTGGCTCTATACACCACCACAATGGATTTGAAATGAAACGAATAAGATGTGCTTTAACTGCAGACTTTCAGCTTTAATTAGAGGGTATTTACATCCAAATCAGGTAAACGGTGTAGGAATTACAACAGTTTGTATATGTGCCTCCCACTTTTTAAGGGACCAAAAGTAATGGGACAGATTAACAGTCATAAAACAAACTTTCACTTTTTAATACTTGGTTGCAAATCCTTTGCAGTCAATTACAGCCTGAAGTCTGGAACGCATAGACATCACCAGACGCTGGGTTTCATCCCTGGTGATGCTCTGCCAGACCTCTATTGCAACTGTCTTCAGTTCCTGCTTGTTCTTGGGGCATTTTCCCTTCAGTTTTGTCTTCAGCAAGTGAAATGCATGCTCAATCGGATTCAGATCAGGTGATTGACTTGACCATTGCATAACATTCCACTTATTTCCCTTAAAAAACTCTTTAGTTGCTTTTGCAGTATGCTTCGGGTCATTGTCCATCTGCACTGTGAAGCGCCGTCCAATGAGTTCTGAAGCATTTGGCTGAATATGAGCAGATAATATTGCCGGAAAAACTTCAGAATTCATCCTGCTGCTTTTGTTAGCAGTCACATTATCAATAAATACAAGAGAACCAGTTCTATTGGCAGCCATACATGCCCACGCCATGACACTACCACCACCATGCTTCACTGATGAGGTGGTATGCTTTGGATCATGAGCAGTTCCTTTCCGTCTCCATACTCTTCTCTTCCCATCACTCTGGTACAAGTTGATCTTAGTCTCATCTGTCCATAGGATGTTGTTCCAGAACTGTGAAGGCTTTTTTAGGTGTTGTTTGGAAAACTCTAATCTGGCCTTCCTGTTTTTGAGGCTCACCAATGGTTTACATCTTGTGGTGAACCCTCTGTATTTACTCTGGTGAAGTCTTCTCTTGATTGTTGACTTTGACACACATACACCTACCTCCTGGAGAGTGTTCTTGATCTGGCCAACTGTAAAGAAGGGTGTTTTCTTCACCAGGGAAATAATTCTTCGGTCATCCACCACAGTTGTTTTCCGTGGTCTTCCGGGTCTTTTGGTGTTGCTGAGCTCACCTGTGCGTTCTTTCTTTTTAAGTATGTTCCAAACAGTTGATTTGGCCACACCTAATGTTATTGCTATCTCTCTGATGGGTTTGTTTTGTTTTTTCAGCCTAATGATGGCTTGCTTCACTGATAGTGACAGCTCTTTGGATCTCATATTGAGAGTTAACAGCAACAAATGCAATTAGCACACTTGAAATGAACACTGGAGCTTGTATCTGCTCTTTGTAAATGGGATAATGAGGGAATTACACACACCTGGCCATGGAACAGCTGAGCAGCCAATTGTCCCATTACTTTTGGTCCCTTAAAAAGTGGGAGGCACATATACAAACTGTTGTAATTCCTACACCGTTCACCTGATTTGGATGTAAATACCCTCAAATTAAAGCTGAAAGTCTGCAGTTAAAGCACATCTTGTTCGTTTCATTTCAAATCCATTGTGGAGGTGTATAGAGCCAAAAAGTTTAGAATTGTGTCGATGTCCCAATATTTATGGACCTGACTGTATATATACTGTTTCACCTTGAATTTATTTTAAAAGTATACATCATCTGGATTAATATGTAGCTTAAATGTTTTGTTAGTAATTTAGTTTAGGGCTACAGTTCACAAGATGTTGACGTGGATCTATGTCAGTGGTTTTTATTTCTCTACTAATTGACTCCACAATTAATTGCAGTAGCAGAACAAGATATTTTTCACATTTGTTGTTTTAGAATTGATTTAATGAACTCTAACAAGTGCAGTTCTATTGAATGCTCTAATAACTCTAATTAGGCATACAGAAATATGTAGAAAGAATCTGAAAACTCTGCTAAGATAAAGGGATAGGTATATTTTATTCTCTTTTAAATGTTGTACTTTGAGTTTTGGCAAGTTACAACTCCCTTCTACAAATTTGTCTCACTTGGGCTCTCTTACAGAGCACTATTATGGTCCAGGTTGTATCTTTCTCACATAGCTTCTGCTACTGCTACCACCACTATATGTTAGGCTACTCCAAGACTCATTCTGTCCCTCATACTATTCTCAATCTACACATCTTCTCTATGCAAGCAAACAATCTTCTATGCATCTATATACCAGCTGTGTGCTCATGACCACAATGTCTGCTCCCCCCAACTTTTGTAAACAAACTTCCTTGATATCTTCTAGTAATTTAAAAATTAACATCTCAGTGTCTTTACTATGTCAAGTCCCCAACACCTGAAATCTCATTGGTGGCTTATAACCTAGCACTTCAAACAATATGCTTTACTCTGACATTAACATACTTCTGAACTCCATTAGTATTTCCTCCATGAACTCCACAAGATTTTTCTTGAGTTTAACATTATTTCAGAACAACCTACCAAACTGCCCCACCACTCTCGATCATAATGCTGTAGCTGGGTCATATCAGCAGAGGTTCCTTATCACATAAAAGGCCACTACAGTGCCATTCAGTAGTGTTTCATTGAGTAATGTATGACAGTCAAAAACCATTATTAAAGAAAATAAATGTAGCATACCTTTAAAAATGTACAGAGATTAGCAGAACATTTTCACTAAATCCATATTAGGTGTCCACGTGGTAGGGAAAATCAGTTGGCATTTCATATGTCTTGGAGGCTGTAATAATAGATTTTTTTTTTATCTTCAGTGAGATAGACCAAGAGCCCCATTAAATTGCTCTCATTTTAGAAATTGTAGCCCATAAAGGAGCCTGCAAGAGTTAAGGCTATTAAAGTGGCCTCTTTCAGCTACCCGCAAACGGTTATAAGCAAAAAAAAAAAACCTACGGGCCATCAAAATCTGAACTCCGTCCCAGCTAAGCCTTTGATCTGTCAATCTCGTAAATGTTACAATCGCAAATCACTATTAAATTGCTACGATTCCCCGAGGACGCCCTGACGTTCAAACTCGTAAGCGGCAAATGGAGCCAAAAATCCTACAAGTACTGTAAAAGCAAATATAAACACAATACTGTATTTTAAATTAAAGGGAAATTGATGTAAGGTATTAATATTAATAGCATATTACTCTCAATCCCTCAAATCGGCAATAAAAAATAATCCATTTTAAATTTAATTTCGGTGTTATATTGATCCTGGCAATCAATGTGTTAATACATATAATAGAACTCGCATGGTCTAGAATATTATACTTATTGATTTTTTCATATTACATAATTTCTGGAATGCGGGTCCGACTTGAAATTTAACCTCCATGTTTCTTTTGCCATTGGCTCCGTCTAAACCCGTAACTACGGGTTTGATTAATTGATCCTGATACTGAATAATTTGATTAATTTATCTCTTTTTTTTAACCTCCACAATCTCTTTTGCCATTGGCTCCGTCTAAACCCGTAACTACGGGTTTGATTAATTGATCCTGATACTGATTAATTTGATTAATTGATCTCTTTTTTTTAACCTCCACAATCTCTTATGCCATTGGCTCCGTCTAAACTCGTAACCACGGGTTTGATTAATTGATCCTGTTCATGGCCGCACATGGAACGTGCGGAAGCATGGTATATGGGTTTGGATGTCGGCCGCGTGTTGCAGGCTGGTCTAATTTATTCATTCTGTAACTCTACCAGATTTAATAGGGCCCAAAGACTACTATTAGGATAGCCTCCTGGGCAGATTCACCCCCTGGATACCTGATATGTTAAAGCAAAGCATATGAGTTGAAGTCTTAAACACTAAGATTGAAATGTTTGTTTTAAAAGCTGTAAAATTTGTTTGTTCAAGTTCTGATTTTATTGTTAAAAAAAAGTAAATGCAACGCTGCTGTATGAGCAATTCAGTGCTCCTTTAAGTTTTAACCCTTAGTGACTAAAGATGTCGCACATCAGTGTTGATAAAACCATTCCTATAGTGAGCAGTAGTGTATATCTTTGTAAATATTAAAATCCCTATACACTATAATTTACTCTATATAAGTCAAATCTGAAGAACTTCTTTTGGAATTTCATTAAAACAAATCACAACACAATCTGTTTTTTGACAAACTTATTTGTTCCCATGATAGGGACAACTACACACTTCAGATCAATCCAAATTCAGGCCTCTGCAATGAAGATCACCTTTCATACTTCACATTCATCGGCCGTATAGCTGGGCTAGCTGTGTTCCATGGGAAATTATTAGACGGTAAGCGGCTAAGGAGCTCAATTTCACTCAAGTTACTCTTCGCTTTGCTCTGTGTGATTTCACCAAGGTGGGCAGGAAAATCTCATATAACAATGATTTTTTGTACTAAGTATGTTATTTCTGCTTTTTATGTATTTCCAACTGAGAGTGACTTTATAAAGAATAAAGGAAGAAGAATAATACCGTGCAATTTTAAGCTATGTAAAAAAAATATAATTTTAAAATGAATCTAATCTCTGCTTACTCAACTCCATCACACACACAATGTTTTTATAATATTTCTTTCTTGAGACAAAAGATATAAAAAAAACGCTTTTAATCGTAATGCAAATGCTGAAGTACCTCGGAATCAAACATAAAGTATCTTTAGCAGTACCGGTGATTATAATGCGTTACTGCAAGGGCTTAAACTTTTAATACAAACCTTGCTGAATTACCCAGACTTCTACACTCTACCAAGGTTTTGCATGGGAAATGTTAATATACTCCATAATGTCTGAATGCTTAGCTGCAGTCATGGTCTTTGAGTGTCCAGGCTTAAATACTAATAAGTTGTGACCATCAAAATCACATATATAGTTGTGAGCGTACGAGTTGTTGCTAACGCTTGCGGGCTCGCGTAGCGAAGGCGCTCCTTGCCAGCAACTACGACCCTCGCGAACTTTACCTCCCAACTCAAAAAACATACTAGACACGTTAACACACATTACGACCTCGCAAAAATCGGCCTCAACTCACGAACATGACAAAATTCAAAACACAATAAATACACACAGCACATACATAAAAAGCTTACCTACAGCAAGAGGAAGCATCCAGGACCTCAAAAAAACAACTTACACCTTAATTTAACTAAAAATAAAAGAGTTTAGACACTAAAAAATTCGCTAAATGGCCGCCGAACAAAACGAAAACGAGGCTACAGCACTCTAAACACGCAAAACACCACAAGAAACTCGCAAAACACCACAAACGACCTACGGATATTCCCTTAAGACGCATACCACACATTACCCGCCATTTTACGCCAATGCAGAAGTACACAACTACGCTAACGGTTTCGTCTCGCGCACGCACACTATTACACTGCACACATTCAGGACGCTTACACAGCAGCTCCACACCACTAATGCTGCAGCAACATCAAGTATATTCATTTATTAATGTATTACATATTTCAGTAGTAGACACAAAACACCATTAGCTACCTTACAAGTTCATTGCCGTCATTTTTTGAAGGGCAATTCGCTAGTACATTATATTTGTGTTTAAACTCTTGTTTCCTAAGTACAATGTTATTGTAGTTTTTGGGTTGTTTTTGCTTAAAAGTGCATGGTAAGGATTGTGTTACTTTGTTGCATCATAATAAGGGCATTTGATAATGTGGCAGTGTTTTTTTTTTTTAAATAAAGAACACCAAACTTATTTAGAATTGTAACTGCCCGATGCCAGCCAATGACACCTACAGATGAAAGCTTCCTACATTTCCTACTGCATTTTTTTACTGCAAAAACAAATATTGTAATGTCTAAAATGTAGTCTTAAGAGATTGTTCCATGTCCCTTTAAGTCTTTACATATTTGTTTTACCCCTCCTAGAATGTTAATCTTATTCCAGATGTTTGGGCGATATCTTCAGTAACAAACCTGTCATTGAAGCTAATTCGTTATATCGCCAATAAATAAATTAAAAAACTTCGATCCCGTAGGCACTCTGCTATTAACCACCCCTTCCTCAGGATGTATTCTCGTAAACCATTGCTCTTTGATACCTATGTCTCAGCAGGTATTATATACAATCAAGTAGTCGTAAATCCAACCCTAAAAAATCCTTGCATCTTATAATTAATTTTAGACATTCAAAAAGTATTTATTTGAAGTGTTTCCATTGATTTACACACAATGTCAACCACATGGAACTCTACTCATTGGAGCCTTGCCCACTACCCTTTTTGTGAAGACAATTATCCAGTCATCTGAAGCTACTCCTCAGGAAAATGACATTAAAAACTTAACAATGCTGCAAAAAAAAAAAAAACATTTTTGATACTCAAGGATGACTTATTCACTGTAAAAATGATTTTCTGATAATTATTTACTATCATTCTCGGCCCTGTCCAGATATTCCCAATGTGTATATATCTTTGGGCTTTTTTTTATTCTAAACCCCATATTCTGTTGTGCAATGGTAATGTGATTTCTTGAGTAAGCCATAACAATGTTATCCTCATACTCATTAATATGCTTCATCATCGCCAGTACTACTTAAAATGCTCATCACCCTCCCAACACATTTCCACACTTCATTAAACAGTATGAGAATGATATATTTGCATTTGGCCTTGATGTCAGCAAAGCCTTTTTTGCAACAGAGAGTACATTTAATGTGTATGTACAGTACCATAACACATAATCACTGCACAATCCTTTCTCATTAAACTAATGGAAACAGCAGTGCATTCTGGGAAGGAAATTGTATATGTGTTATTTATATTACCCAATTGTACACCCCGTTCATTTGTCTATTAGTTTCCTGTCATCTCTTTATGAATTAGCTTATCATAACTTATTATGTCTTGCTTTATGACGCTGGTTTGTAATCCAAATCTTATCTCATTCATATGATAATATGGTATTTCTCTAGGTTTCTTCATCAGACCTTTTTACAAGATGATGCTGGGGAAACAAATTACACTGAAAGATATGGAGTCAGTGGTGAGTAATGATAAATGCAAATTTTTAAAATACCAGTGGCAAAAAGAGAATGTGACATACTAATGGATATTATGTCCGATTTGGTATTAAATATTATGGGCGAAAGTCACTGTAGCTGCATAGCGTGTTTAGTTAACCAACATGTGCATGCAAGGCTATTTCTCAGCTTTATATACAACTGATTAGATCACTATGAGCATGTGGAACTGGTTAAGTAAATGCAATACATTTTAATGGATAGAGTTACAGTGCAAGCCTTCAAGAACAAGCCCCTTCATCAGGCTAAAGTTAATGGCTACCTTTTATATGTTATATTTAGCCTGAAGAAGGGACTTGATCCTACCCTTACCGGTTAGCCAATAAAAGGACTCTTTAAAATCACGTTTTTAAAAGAAAAGTATTCTTAAAGTGCATGAACAACTAGTTATATATTGTACTAGCCATTTGTTTGTCAAATGAGTCAATCCTAAGATAGTCAGAATTGATTCTGTTGTATTATACAAATGAGCAGCACTTGCTTTAATGTGCTAATTAGGATTTGAGTCGGCTTGTCTATCTCTGTGCATGGTTATTAGGCGATTAGAGCCACATCCTTATCAAATACTGTGAGACCCAAATTAGCATATTGAGACGCACATTAGGATAGAGGAGACGCATAATCAATGCTGAATATCTTAGGATTGACTTGCAGAGAAGAACAGCTAGTACAAGGTATAAACCGTGTTTATACCTTTCTATTGGGAACAACCATGTCCCTTTTTCATGAGTAACTTTTTTTTTACGAGTAACACAATACAGAATTATCCTTATTATGAGCTTATAATTACCTTTTGTCAAGTTTATTTATTTCAAGAATCCTATAGAAAAATATTAACCACCATAGTTAGTTATTTTTTCTTTAAATACTATTTTATTTGCAAATTTTTTTTTTATATACAATTAAATAATACCAGACCTGGAACTTTTGCTGTATGCCTTTAACTTGAGGAATTTGTGCATTTTGGAACCTTTAATTTATTAAATGCACCCACCATAATCTCATTGTAGAAGACATTGTTAAACAGAGCATTTACATGCATCACTGCAAAATATTTAAAAATACATTTTTCAGTTTTTTTTGTTTTTTTACAGGATAGTGAATATTACAATTCTTTAAAATGGATCTTAGAAAATGACCCAACTGAGCTGGATCTCAGGTTTTGTATAGATGAAGAAAATTTTGGACAGGTATGTAAAAATATAAAATTTTACCTTATTTAAATTATATAGGTTTTGGAAAAGCTACAAACTGTTCTTTGTATCCTTGTATATGACATGAGACCGTGTTCCAATAATTTTAATTACTTTTAAAAAATTAGATTTTGATCTGAATTGATTTTTTTCTGGACCACAAGTTGTTGGGGTCACAAAGCATTTGCTGGTTTGGTAGCCATTCAAAACGGCAACTCATAAATGGTTCTTCATTCCAAGTATCTAAATTTCTCAGTTAATACATTCTTAAGGAGTAAATGAAAAATGTAAAGAAACATGCCTTTTTGAACATTACTTCACCACAGCAAGTTTCCAGCCATTTTTGGTTACACTTTCAGCCCTATTAAATTAGAAGCCCGTAGCAGCTTCGGAAAGCCCGGAAGGGCTGCAGGCTAGAAATTCGCTTGCGTACATAGCTATTAAATTAGAACGGGCTGTGGGTTACGGGCTTGAGATGCAAACCCTTAAACCATTTTTCGAACATTGGATGAACGGCCGTGAACATGATCAATTAGTCAAACCTGTAGTTACGCGTTAAGATGGAGCCAATGGCAACCAAAATCGTCGTCATTGCATCACTGAAAAATGGAGGTTTGGATTTCAAAATCTAACGTGCTTCAATTATGAGTTGCGATCGGACCCACATTACAGAAATAATGCAATATTGATAAAGCCGTTAATATGATATTCTAGTCCATGCGAGTTCCATTATATGTATTAACACATTGATTGCCGGGAAAGATATAACACGCAATTTAAACATTAAATAAAGTATGTTATATTGCTGATTTGCGAGCTTCAAAATGTTGTGCTATTAATTTGAATACCTAACATCACTTTCCCTTTTAATATAAGTACAGTAGTGTGTGTATATTTGCATTTAAAGTGCTACGGATTGGACTTCACCCCTCTAGCGGGTCCTCTCTGGTACCCGTTGGCTTCTTGGCTCCATTTGCGGGTTACGGGCTTAAACGCCAGTGAATTTGTTCCAGATTAATAGCTTGATTGGAACGTAACAGTTATGGGCTTGACAGATCAAAGGATGTGCAGGCGCGCAGTTCACATTTCCACGTCTAGTAGCATTTTCTCGCCCTTACCCCGCAAGACGTTGAAGGGTTGCTCTACGGGTCTAATTTAATAGCAGTAAGTCTTGCGGGCTCCGTTACCGGGTACAATTTTACACGTTGACCTAATTTAATAGAACTGTATGTGTCTGAAAATTAACCAGCTGCCTGCCTCCATTGACTTAATAGTTTGTGAATAACAGTAGTGACTGGGTGTTAGAAAAGAAGTATATAAGTGAAAATTACTTTTTTAAATCATTGAATATGAATTTTAATAATGATATAAATATTAGATTTACAAAAGAAAAGAACACAACTTTCATGTATTTGTTTTCCAGACTTACCAGGTTGATTTAAAGCCAAATGGATCAGAAATGGTCGTGACAAATGACAACAAAAGAGAATACATTGAGTATGTTTCATATTGTGTTCTTTGATTCCCACGTTGATAGCTATTCTTGCATGTAATATTACTTTAGAGCTGAGTGTCTGTATTTCTGTCTATGTGCCTTGAGATTAATTAAAGACATGAATGCATATAAGTACAAAGTTCATGTGCTATGTTCTGGAGTTGCCAGTAAGGACGGCACAAGAAAATTACTTTTTCAATCCAATATATAAGCAATAAAAGAGAGACTATAAAATCGTGTATGCCAGCTGACCCCACATTAGCTCATACTGCTGCGCCTAATGTTCTGTCTGCAACACAGAAGAAATATATCTCTATATAACGTGTTCAACTCTTCTACCTAATAATCTAATGATGATGATGTACTGGAAATGTACTTTGTCACAAACATTGTATTTAGATTCAAATATATAGGATCTGTCTATTTAAAAAAATCAGCACATATCCATAAATCTATTGGAAATTTAGCATTGTATCTACATAATATATATATATATATATATATATATATATATATATATATATATATATATATATATATATATATATATATATATATATATATATATATATAGTGTGGCGGGGGGGGGGTGCGGGGTATTTGATCCCCTTCTGATTTTGAACAATTGTCCACTGACAAAGAAATGATCAGTCTATAATTTTAATGGTAGGTGTATTTTAACAGTGAGAGAAAAAATAACAAAACAAGAAAAAAGGTATGTCAAAAAAGTTATAAATTGATTTGCAGGTCCATGAGGAAAATAAGTATTTGACCCCTTCGTCTTAGTACTTGGTGGCAAAACCCTTGTTGGCAGTCACAGAGGTCAGACGTTTCTTGTAGTTGGGCAGCAGGTTTGCACACATATCAGGAGGGATTCTGTCCCACTCCTCTTTGTAGATCCTCTCCAAGTCATTAAGGTTTCATGGCTGATGTTTGGCAACTCGAACCTTCAGATCCCTCCACAGATTTTCTATGGGATTAAGGTCTGGAGACTGGCTAGGCCACTCCAGGACCTTAATGTGCTTCTTCTTGAGCCTCTCCTTTGTTGTCTTGGCTGTGTGTTTTGGGTCATTGTCATTCTGGAATACCCATCCACGACCCATTTTCAATGCCCTGGCTGATGGAAGGAGATTCACACCCAAGATTTGATGGTCCATCATCCCTTTCATGCGCTGCAGTTGTCCTGTCCCCTTAGTAGATAAACACCCCAAAGCATAATGTTTCCACCTCCATGTTTGTTGGTGGGGATTGTGTTCTTGGGGTATAGGCAGCATTCCTCCTCCTTCAAACACGGCTAGTTGAGTTTATGCCAAAGAGCTCGATTTTTGGTCTCATCTGACCACAACACTTTCCCCCAGTTTACCTCTGAATCATTCAGATGTTCATTGGCAAGCTTCAGACGGGCCTGTACATGTGCTTTCTTGAGCAGGGGGACCTTGCAGGCGCTGCAGGATTTCAGTCCTTTACAGAGTAATGTGTTACCAATTCTTTTCTTAGTGACTATGGTCCCAGCTGCCTTGAGATCATTAACAAGATCCTCCTGTTTAGTTCTGGGCTGATTCCTCACAGTTCTCATTATCATTGAAACTCCACGAGGTGAGATCTTGCATGGAGCACCAGACCGAGGGAGACTGGCAGTTATTATGTGTTTCTTTCATTTTTTAATAATCTCACCAACTGTTGTCACCTTCTCACCAAGCTGCTTGGCGATGGTCTTGTAGCCCATTCCAGCCTTGTGAAGGTCTACAATCTTGTCCCTGACATCCTTGGACAGCTCTTTGGTCTTGGCCATTGTGCAGAGTTTGTGTGAGTTTGGAATCTGATTGATTGCTTCTGTGGATAGGTGTCTTTTATACAGGTAACGAGCTGAGATTAGGAGCACTCCCCTTAAGAGAGTGCTCGTAATCTCAGCTCATTACCTGTATAAAAGAAAAACCCGGGAGACTTAAATCTTGATGATTGATAGGGGATCAAATACTTATTTCCCCAACGGACCTGCAAATCAATTTATAACCTTTATTACATGTTTTTTTTGTTGTTATTCTGTCTCTCACTGTTAAAATACACCGACCATTAAAACTATAGACTGATCATTTATTTGTCAGTGGACAAAAATCAGCAGGGGATCAAATACTACCCCCCCCCCCCCCCCCCCTCAATGTGTATATATATATATATATATATATATATATATATATATATATATATATATATATATATATATATATATATATATATATATATATATATATATATATATATATAATTTTGTGCACATAGATTGGTTTTCTTTAGCAAACAATAGCTCCCAAGCAGTTCAACTAGTGTAAATACATTTATATAATGAATCATCAAAGGAGTAAAAATACATTATTCTTTCTGAACTGTCACTGATCATTATGAGGTGGCAATCACTTGGAAATGTGTGTCTTTTGGGACTGATGTAATTGTTAAGCAAAGTCTCCATTTTTTGCAGAAATGAATGGTTGGTTGTTATCAACAACTTTGAGTAGAATTGGTCGATAATATAGCTTGAAAGTTGTGTATTTTAATCATAAATCATTTATTCAGCAAATCCCCTCTCTCTAAATCTAACAGCAGTGGCTGAAACTGAAGATAAGCATGCCCAGTTGAATACATGGTTTTAGTCAAAAGTTTAAATGTTACGTCATTATACCCATGTATACCAACAGTGAGAGATCATTTATAGCCATTGATAATGTATAGATAATATGCTAAAAAAAATGACTTTCAAGCTCAGTTATCCATTTGCACTCAAAATGTTTCAACAATAACCAGTTGCAATTCTATTTATGTATATGTGTATGTTTGATTTCTGCTATAACTGGGACCTTTCACTTAAGCTGATTAATTATAATAACATTATATTTTCTTTACAGCTTAGTTATCCAGTGGAGATTTGTGAACAGGGTACAGAAGCAAATGAATGCCTTCTTAGAAGTAAGTTTAATTGTATAGATTTCCTTTTCATCGTAGTAAATAGTCATCATTTACATATGCTACACACCTTTAATTTTATGGGTTTTCAGACTTCGTTGATCAGTTGAGGTGCGATAAACTATAGCAAAACTGAGCATGGCTGGTTAATAAAAAAAATATTGAGGCACTTCTTTTTACCCACCTGTGCTCATTTCGGGATACCCAGAAAGGGAGATTGAAGTGATAACCTTAAATTAATTTAAAAGTGAGAGTTTTAAACATTACAAAAGTTGTCTCTGCCTGGAACACGGGTGCCGCAAGGGTTAAAGAGCATTTTTGTTTTAAACTTTGTAAAAACTGCATGTAGAAAAAAGTCAGGACCACCTCCTAAATATTTATTCACTGTATAACCCTCTGCCACTAGAGGGAGTAGTTTTCTCCCAGAGAACTCTATAACTCCACCGGTGCAGTGCTCTGACTGTACATACATTTTAACCTTTGCATCATTCATTTTTTTACCACCTGTTTTAAATTCATGATGGCAAACAGCTTGGTCCTGGAGTAACATATATGTTGGTGGTTACTGGTCATAACTTTAAGCAGACTTGCCAAAATGATTTATTGCATATGAGTTATAGAGCTCTGTAGCTGAAAAATTGTAACTCTAAATTATGAATTTGGCGGCTCTAATGTGACACATAAAGGCTTCCAGGGATGATGTTTATATATAATTAAAGGCAAAACTGATGTGGAGTCAGTTTTTTTTCATTTTGGATTACACCGAAAAGAAAGTAACAGAACTAAGATACTTGTATGGCAGAGTAATAAGGCATAAACAAAAAAATATATTGGAAGGTGGCTCTAGGCTTGTAAACCAAGGGAAAATAATATCTATGGGTGCTACCAAGGATCAAACTATGAAATATATAAGTAAATAGAGGACAGAAATTGGATCCTAAGGCAGCAAGAGGATCTATTTGGAGTCAGAACAAGATTCTGGACTTGGAAACGTTCATCCAGTGTTTATACAATAAAATATTAGTAAAATTAGTTAAATGACCAATGTAACTCCCAGTATAAAGAACATTTATGTTCACTGTGGTTTTTATTGTTAAAATGTACAGACCTTTGTTGGCAGAGTGTGATAAAATACTCCTGACTCGTTTAAGGTTGTCTATCGTGTAGCACTATAAAATAGCAATTTTTATATGAGATGTTGTAATTATAAAGCTGTTGACAAATTGGCCATTTGGGTTAGACCTGAGGATTTATCACACAGTGCCAATGGCAATGTTACACTGATAGGAGGTGGTGTGCTAGGAAGGAGAAAAACATGTAGAAAAATGCAATCTAACAAGTAAGATTCCTTCTAAAAAATTGTTTGCAAAATTATATTGCAAAGTTGTTTGTTTTACTATGAACCATAGCATGCTGGGTACCAGCCGGTCACCTTCTAATACTCATGGGGACTGTTTTTTAAAATCAGAACATTTTGAACTGATTGATATGGTACACTAAATGATCCTTTATTTTTGCATTGATTTGAATAGAGTACATTTTAACTGCAGATAAGTCCGTTGATAATCTTTCTATAATTGTGACTAGCACCAGTAACCCTGCTGTAGAGCTTTTAAACATTTGAGTAGCACTTAAAAAAAGTATAGATTTTCTTAATAGTATGTAGTCAAATGAAAAAGAAATGTATTTTCTTTGAATATAAGTAAACAGTTCAAGACATCTTATTAAATAACTATTCTTCTACAGACCTCAAATTAAAGTTTCTTATATTTGTATTAGTATTCATATTTCATATGGATATGCTGAGCGTATTTTAAGGGGGACCTTAAATACTACAATTATTATTCCTTCATATGTACGTTTGAGTAACTCCGATTGTATGGTCTCTATTAAACTTTGATCGTTCATTTTTACACTCAAGTACCACAGGTATTATTGGGCTTTATAGGTTTACAGTTTTGCAATTTAAATTAGAAAAAGAAGGCAAAAAGAAATTACCGGCCTAGATAGTATTTCTGTTTGAGAATGAAAAATTTATGAAAACTGTTAAACACATCAATAACCAGTGGATAATTTATACTAGTGGTTTAATTCTTTGGATTCACAGTGGTTGGGAAGTCTATTAGTCCATGGGGAGTTTTGTCCCAGGTATCTGATATTCAATTAAAAAAACATTATAGAAGTAAAATAGACATATTCTTTGAACTATATCTTTGCTTTTTACGTATACAGCAACATGTCTATGAAAGCAATAAAGGGCAACTAAAGTGTCATATTTCTAGTATGCTCTTTTGAAGAACTTGAAAATTTGCCTTTTTTTGGGAAAATGTTAAATAAATAGATGCATCATAATATTAAAATTTCCTTTAAAGCAGGATATTTTTTGTCTTTGGGAGGAATTGCCGGATCTCAGATAGTATACCACTTTATAATATAACTAAATAGAAGAGTAAGCCACAATAGAATAGCCCTTTCCCTCAAACTACAGGCAGAGTATCAGTCTAAATATGAGATCACCATGACCCAAGCAGAGACAAATAAATATAAGATTTTTTCTAAATCCTCTATGCTCCTGACTAACAACTCTGCTAGTGCTATTACCTTGTTATGTACTTCACATACATGTGACCGTTTCCCTAACCTACAGTGTTCCTTTAAGGGCCAAATGTATCAAAGTATTGATGTGCATCACACGTAACAAACACAGAGCATTTAGCATCGAAAATCAATAATCCAACCAATTTCAAAGCAAAACAGGCCATACAAGGTCAGGTGTTTGCAGATATTTCCAATACATGCTTTTATTATAATCATTATTAATATGCTAATAGCTCAAACTATGTTATTCCAATTTTTGTTGTCATATTTAGGTTCTTGGACACTTAAAGTAGTCTCTGGAAGATGAGAAAAATAAATAACCTGCAATGATAATAATGAGTATTGTCCGTTCTTATAATGAAATGCAATTATCTTTTATTTACAGGGTTTTACTGAACTCATTCCTATTGATCTAATTAAGATTTTTGATGAAAATGAACTTGAGGTATGTATATGTTATGAGCTTATATAGAGCTGTATTCACCACTTTGATAACGGATAGTGTTGTTTTTATTATTTAAACGTTGTCAATAGAGTATGGTATTCTGCAAATCTAGCAACTATAGAGAAAACACGATCGCCAATAACCTGAATATATTTTTACGAATTTACATATGGACAACACATCTATTACAAACCTAGGTCTCCCAAAATTGCTTTTCCTATTTAATAAAGCATGTTTTCTGCACATCTGCTGGGTTCTCACCCAGTAGTAGTAGTAACATGTAGAATAGGTGAAATATGTAGTGATTTAGAATCCTTACATTAACCTTGATTGTTGTATTTACTTACATTTAAATCTATATACTTACTTTTAAATCAAGCTTTATTCCAAGGCACGTTAAGGTGGGTTAGCAGAGGATGGTTGCTAGTTGATTCAATGTGCCAATCTAGTGGTCAGAGGAGTGGCCTTTCAGACTCTCCTTGAGAAAGCCCATAGACGAAACGCTGTCAAAGAGCTGGAAGCTGCTTAGAGGAGTTTGTTTTAATATAGGATTAGAAAATGATGGTACTGAACAATTATACTGGAGGGGAACTATATACAGTACCTGTAATCTATAAAACCAAGACCTATTGGTCTAACCTATGTGGAAAACTAATGATTAAGGACAGAAAATTGTACTACAAAATATCCCTTCAGTAATGGAACTGAGCTAAAGATAATTTCCCTCTGTGTTATGTATGTCTTGACTAGTAATACTATGAGAATACTGGGACAGGGGCTGTTATCCCCAGACTTAATATCTGATAAAAAAAAAAATTAGAATATAAGAAGAAAATAAGCCAATGCTTAGAAGCAATTACTTAGTAAATGTTCACAAGTTTTTATTATGCAAAGTTATGCAAATAGCCACTACCCAGGTCAAGAGTGCTCCATAATAGAATTGTTTTCTCTCTAAGAAAAAATAGAGAGGTGTACTGTGTCAGAGCAAGGCAAAGATAGTGGGAACATATAGATAGCAGGGAAGGGGCATGATGGGTGGTTTGGGGACAATTGAGGATTAGGGTACTTGGTAGCTAGTGTTGCTAATTAATCAGTTGCAAGTTATTTGTGTGTCTCTAAAGAAAGACACATTACTACAGGAGGACAGCACTCCAGAACTGGAGAGGTCTATAATTCAAATTTAGTGGACTCCTGTAAGAGGAATGTGGGTGGATGTGAGCGGCACAAATTGAATTTCCACAGTTTAAAAAAAAAACTCGCCTTTTAGTTACTGTAAATCTTTAATATGTACAGCCATGATGTATAATAATTATATTCCCAGAAAACTGCAGAGAAGTCTCTTTTAATAACTTTTCAGTGTAAAGTATTGGCACTTATATCTGTTAAGTTGTGTTTGAGAATATTTTGGTTATAAATAAGTGTATGTAAGTTATTATTATTATCTACTACTGCACCACAGTAACATATATGTATTGATAGACTTACTGTATACTGTAAACTTGTTCTCTTTCGGTAGCTACTGATGTGCGGCCTGGGAGATGTTGATGTTAATGATTGGCGACAACACACACTGTATAAAAATGGGTACTGTCCAAACCACCCAGTGATTCAGTGGTACTGGAAGGTAATACATCTTTTATATATTTTAACACAATTCTTAACTTTCTTGATTATATTTCCTATTCTATAATTAATATATGCAAACACTAACATATTTTAAATGTTTATAGTAGTTTTAAGCAGTTCTTAAAAAATGGAAAGTACGTAAAAGTAAATAGATACATAGGTATATTATGTTTCTAGTAAAATCCAGAAACTTTCCTTGCCCCTTTAATTTATAAACAATTACAAGTGGAGTTTACAGATGTATGTTTGCGCTGTTTGTGAAAGTTTACTGCATTCAAGACAATTTGGCATATTTATATTTATTCATACTGTCAAACGCTGTTATCATGGACTTCTTCAGACTTCGTGTAAATCCAAGCTGACTCGCTGGTCACTGGACAGTAGATAACAACCTCATCTGTGTAAAATCAGTAGTGGCGTGACTAATATTGTGTCAAAGGAAGGTTACATGGCAGACTTGAAGTATTGCCTCACATTTATTTCTTATTTTCGTCTTCAATATGGCATGTGCATTAGTTCCAATCTTGATCTTATTTTTATTGTGTATAATATGTCTTCAGGCTGTGCTTCTCATGGACGCTGAGAAAAGAATACGATTGCTTCAGTTTGTAACTGGAACTTCACGTGTTCCTATGAATGGCTTCGCTGAACTATACGGTAAGCTGAGTTTTCCAGTTTCATGATCAAGCAGATATCTCCAAAAATGTGCATGATCTACTTTAGAACTGAAACCAATCTTTGAGGAGCTATGAAATTCCTGATTTCAAATGTTATTGATGCACATTATAAATGTAGAAATCGATAAAAAATTGACAAGAGAGAAATGTAATCAATAGGAAATTGATTGGTGTGCTACAGAATGTGCTGGTGCTCTTCTGATAAAATATAGTAATCATTACTATTGTTTTTTTGTGTGACTTTTAACCCCTTTTTATATCAATTAATGAAATATACAGCTGTGCTTTTGAATGACATGGAACACAATATTTGAGAGTGTTTTAAACATTTATGGCTTTTCTGCCAAAAAAAAAAATATTAAGTAAAATCTGTTTAAATATCCTCAAACTAACAGGTAATACCTCTGTGTGAGCACGACCAGAGAGTATGTAAGATTGTATATCTCATTGTCAGACAGACTCAGGACTCCATTCCATGGCTCCTGTAAAAACTTCTATTAGACTGACTGGTTTCGAAAAGCAAATTCTGTGGCTCCCGCAAAAATTGTGAATATGCTACAATAGCCCTAACAACCTCTTTTACCCCTATCTATCTATATAAACAATTTCCCATGTCAGGAAAGGGGTTAAATATTAATAAAAAAAGAATGCAGGGTGTTTATGATCACTCTGCCTCGCTAGTCCTTATGAGCTTGGTATTCCCCCATATTCCGTTTTAATGGCAGCTATCCCCTATGAGCCCAGGTATCTCCAGGACTTTCCCCTCAATACCAAGGGGTTATTGGATCCCCCCCCCCCCCCACTCCACAGCACTCCATTAACCCCATGGCACCTAAGTTTAACCCTGTTACAATTGGAGCCCCCCCCCATGAAATTCTAAGTTATAACCATGGGGGTCCCTATAGACCACTGTGGTACCTAATATTGACCTTATGGACCCCATGGCACCTAAACCTAACCCTAATTTATACCATATATGTTTTTATGTACCGTATCCCCCATGGGGATCTTCATACAAAAAAATCCACATAAAAGGTTAGGTTTTGGTGCCTTCCAGCACCCTTTGGACCCCATGGTTATAGTTTAGAATATCATGGGAATCCATAGTTATCCCCATGGTTATACTTTAAATTACCATGGGAGTGTCATGACATGGGACCAGCAGGCTCTGGACCTCCCTCCAGTTAAGTGCTGGTGTTGTATCAGGGATGGTCTTCTCTGCGCTGGGACACATTACTACGAGGTCATTGGCAGAAGGAGATTTTTCCAGTAACATAATACTAGAAGATCTCTGACCCAGAATATATAGCCCTACACATTATATTTTCCAGTAGAGTGTAACAACTTTACTTGGGGATGGGTCTTAACATTTATAGGGATCAAAACAATGAAACATAGTTACGAATCAGGATGTCAAGGGTGTCATGTCAATTTCGCTATAACTAAATCTCCCTGCCTCCCTCCACTAAAATGTATCACACTCCATGATCCACGTCCCAGAAAGTGATGCATAAATAAAAATGGATTCCACTACTCATAATCCGAGTCTTAAAAAATTGTTTTTTTGCATAAGTGCCTTTTTTTTTTAAACGACAGTAGTCTTTTAATTGGCTTTTTGGTAATTACGGTACATGTATATTTAATTTGCAATATCATATTGACAATTATATCACAGTGTAAACAATTTTTTTTTATAATTGGTTAACTCTAGGGTCAAATGGTCCTCAGCTATTTACGATAGAGCTGTGGGGAAGTCCGGACAAGCTGCCCAGAGCTCACACATGGTAAGTTGTCTATGTTTTGTTACAGTACAGCCTTAAGTAAGTTCAATGTTTTGTTAATCTGAATTTTATGTAATGGATCAGAACACAATAGTCTTAAGTTGGTGAAGTGAAATGAGAAAAATATACATAAAACTATTTTTTAGAAATAGAAAACAGAAAATTAGCATGTGCGTATGTATTCACCCCCTTTGTTATGAAGCCCATAAAAAGCTCTGGTGCAACCAATTACCTTCAGAAGTCACATAATTAGTGAAATGATGTCCACCTGTGTGCAATCTAAGTGTCACTTGATCTGTCATTACATATACACACCTTTTTTTTGAAAGGCCCCAGAGGCTCCAACACCTAAGCAAGAGGCACCACTAACCAAACACTGCTATGCAGACCAAGGAACCCTCCAAACAACTAAGGGACAATGTTGTTGAAAAGTATAAGTCAGGGTTAGGTTATAAAAAATATCCAAATCTTTGATGATCCCCAAGAGCACCATCAAATCTATCATAACCAAATGGAACGAACATGGCACAACAGCAAAACGGCCAAGAGATGGCCGCCCACCAAAACTCACGGACCGGGCAAGGAGGGCATTAATCAGAGAGGCAGCACAGAGATCTAAGGTAATCCTGGAGGAGCTGCAGAGTTCCACAGCAGAGACTGGAGTATCTGTGCATAGGATGACAATAAGCCGTACGCTCCATAGAGTTGGGCTTTATGGCAGAGTGGCCAGAAGAAAGCCATTACTTTCAGCATAAAACAAAATGGCATGTTTTGAGTTCTCGAAAAGGCATGTGGAATGACTCCCAAAATGTATGGAGGAAGGTGCTCTGGTCTGATGAGACTAAATTGAACTTTTCGTCCATCAAAGCAAACGCTATGTCTGGCACAAACCCAACACATCACATCACCCAAAGAACACCATCCCAACAGTGAAACATGGTGGTGGCAGTATCATGTTGCGGGGATGCTTTTTCAGCAGCCAGGACTGGGAAACTGGTCATCTTTGAGGGAAAGATAGGTGGTGCTAAATACAGGGATATTCTTGAGCAAAACCTGTACCACTCTGTGCGTGATTTGAGGCTAGGACGGAGGTTCACCTTCCAGCAGGACAATGACCCCAAACACACTGCTAAAGCAACACTTGAGTGGTTTAAGGGGAAACTTGTAAATGTGTTGGAATGGCCTAGTAAAAGCCCAGACCTCAATCCAATAGAAAATCTGTGGTCAGACATGAAGATTGCTGTTCACAAGCGCAAACCATCCAACTTGAAGGAGCTGGAGCAGTTTTGCAAGGAGGAATGGGCAAAAATCCCAGTGGTAAGATGTGGCAAGCTCACAGAGACTTGTCCAAAGTGACTTGAAGCTGTGATTGGTGCAAAAGGTGGCTCTACAAAGTATTGATTTTAGGGGGGTGAATAGTTATGCACATTGCATTTTTCTGTTATTTTTTCCTATTTGTTGTTCGCTTCACTATAAAAATTTTAAAAAAAAAACATCTTCAAAGTTGTGGGCATGTTCTGTAAATTAAATGATGCAAATCCAAAAACAATCCATGTTAATTCCATGTTGTGAGGCAACAAAACACAAAAAATGCCAAGGGGGGGTGAATACCTTTGCAAGGCACTGTATATCTCTTAATATGTCCTTCCCTTGTCCTTCACACAATTTACTAATACAGATTAGAGTAGTGATACAACTTTAACATTTATCAACCCTAGCTGTGAGATAATTAATTACTGTAGATAAAGTCATTAGGACAGTAGGAGGACCTGTACATATAATTTATATTTAAAATACCAAATTTTAAAGCTCAATTGTGTAGCACTTTGCTGTGTCACTGTTTCTCCATTTTTCATTATCTAATTTATCCTCTCGATTGTAATAAAGCCACCTGTGCCTTGATTACTCTTTAGAAAACAGCTACCATACCAAAAAACTGCAGACAGGACACAAAAATAATATTTCATAGACTCTAAATTCACCAAGTAAGAGTTTTCATGAACTGTTTAATCTATGTTTGCATTATTTTTGTTACTGTGTCTATTTAGTTATATAGTTTTCTCATTGTAATGTGTGTGTGTGTAGTGGGGATTTGTAGATAACTTATTATTTATAAATTTACATATAAAAGGGAAATTTTCACCAAAGCAACACATTGATTTCATCTTAAAGAACATTGAAAACTGCACTAGCTGTTTTTCAGCATTGTGTGTGTGTGGCTCCATTAGACTAATGGGCTCATATGTTAATTTGTAGCTCAGAGTGCTTAATAATGGTGTGGAGGTGGGGGGGGGGTTATCAGACTACATCATAAAATGGAGTAAATTTTTTTGCTATATCTCATAACAAGATAGGAACAAACTTGATATATTTTATGGTTGGAATTAATTGGAGATTAAAGTGTCAGAGCTATATCATAATTTAACATTAAACAGTTAATTTGTGAAATCATCCAAAAACAAAACACGAGAGTCCAAGCACCAGAACTGAAATGCCAAACAAATCTCCTTTGTATTGGATCACTAGACCAATTGTGATCAGCTTGGTCCTATGAGAGCCTCCAGCTGGCCGGGATTTCATTATGCCGTCTGATAATTAGTGACCAGGAAAAGGCAGATGAGCTAAATAGGTTCTTTTTTTTCGGTATACACAAGGGAGGTACCAGTGGTTGGGTCACTGCAACATAATGGGGCTACACTACCATTACCAAATAACTGGTTAAGGCAGGAAGAAATCCAAAAGAGGTTGGAAAAAATAAATGTTAATAAAGCCCCAGGTCCTGATTGAATACATCCAAGAGTACTGAGGGAACTGGGCTCTGTAATAGCAAAACCCATTGTATCTAATTTTTCAAGATGTACTCAACACAGGGTCTCTACCAGATGACTGGAGAAAGGCAGAGGGGATACCTATATTTAGGAAGGGAGCAAGAGCAAATCCAGGGAATTATAGACCAGTGAGTCTCACTTTGGTAGTGGGAAAGCTTTTAGAAGGGTTAATAAGGGATAATATACAAGAATATGTCTATTCAAACAGGATTATAAGGAGCCAACATGGATTTATGAAGGATAGGTCATGTCAAACAAACCTAATTAGTTTCTATGAGGAGGTTAGTAAGAACTTGGATCAAGGCAACTCAGTGGATGTAGTCTATTTGGATTTTGCAAAGGCTTTTGATACATGGGAGACTATTGAGCAAACTAAAGGATACAGGAATTGCCATAAATATCTGCTTATGGATTGAGAGCTGGCTAAAAGACAGGAAGCAAAGGGTTGTGGTAAATGGAACATACTGGGATTGGATTAATGAGGTAAGTGGGGTTCCTCAGGGTTCAGGATCAGGTCCCCTCCTTTTTAACATATTTATTAATGACTTGGAAGTGGGATTGAAGTCTGGTTTCTCCATTTTTGCTGATGACACAAAGTCGTGCAAGGTAATTAAATCAGAACATGATGTACTTTCCCTCCAAAGGGATTTGCATAAATTAGAGGAATGGGCATCTAAATGGCAGATGAGATTTAATACGAATAAATGTAAAGTTATGCATCTGGGAAGGAAAAATAGCCATGTAATTTATAATCTTAATGGAGCAAATCTAGGTGTATCAGATATTGAAAGGGATTTGGGAGTACTTGTGGACAACCACCTAGGTAACAGTGCTCAAAGCCTAGCAGCAGCTGCAAAGGCAAGTAACATATTAGCATGTATTAAGAAGGGTATAAAAGCAAGGGAAGCAAATATTATTCTCCCACTATACAAATCCTTAGTACACCCTCATTTGGAATATGGAGTACAATTTTGGGAAACACTACATAAAAAGGACATTTTAGAGCTGGAAAAAGTACAGAGAAGGGCAACGAAGCTAATAAAGGGAATGGAGGGGCTAAGTTATGAAGAAAGACTAACAGAGTTAAATTATTTGGGCGATATGAGGGGATATGATTACCTTATATAAATATATCCAGGGTCAATACAAGGCTTTGTCAAGGGAACTTTTTGTGCCAAGAGGTTTTCAACTGACAAGGGGACATCCTTTGAGATTAGAAGTAAAAACATTTCACCTTAAAGAAAGAAAAGGGTTCTTTACAGTAAGGGTGGTTAATCTGTGGAATTCTGTACCAAAGGAGGTGGTGACAGTGGATTCGATAGATAACTTTAAAAAGGGAATGGATATATTTTTAAATAAAAAGGGCATTAAGGTCTATCCTGGATAAATAGAGAGGGAGTATTAATCCAGGGATGAATCTGATTGCCAGTATCTGGGGTCAGGAAGGAATTTTATATTTTTTTCCCTGTTGAGACAATTGGCAAAGTTTCACTGTTTTTTTCTTTCTGTTTGCTTTCCTCAATTAACAATAAAGCTGCGTATTGCAGATCAGAGGAGATCGAAATAGGTTGAACTTGAGGGACTAAAGTCTTTTTACAACCTAAATTACTATGTAACTTAATTGCAGTTGGGTAAAATAGAAATGATGTAAATAACTGACTAACTCAAGTGAACTAAAGCAGAGTGAACCCAAATACATAAGCAGAAAGATTAGGAAATCCTGGATAAATCCAACATGCCCACCACTGCCTTAGATACATATCTGTACACTCTGTACTGCCAAAAAGCAAACAAACAAGAAATATCCTCTGTAGTTTCACTCAAGTCCCATCAGAAAACCAATTTCAGAATTGTACTTTATAGTTAGGACTGGAAAGTGTCTCATAAGATGCTAGCACTACATAGTTAATAAGGGGCTCCAGTTTCATAGCTAGATGTAATATGAAAAATGATAACCTTAGAGACACTCTCAGATTTGTAGTCCTATGAGCACTATGTATTAAAATGCATATTTTATAGTGTGCAATAAAAGATTTAAGGGAATAAGAAAATAAACAGAATGCCATATGTATTAGTTTAGTTTTTTGTGTTTTCCCCAAGGACAAGCTACTTCATACAGCTGTTGGAATAATTGGAATTATTTGCCACTGAAAATAAATATTAAACTTAGAAACAGTATGTTTTCTGTACACAGTAACTTTCATGTTTTTTTCATGTAGAAAATAGAAAACATTCAGTATAAAGTATCTTTGCTGCATAATACACTAGTAGTGTGAGCTCCAGCCACTGTGGATGTGGCCTTTGTTTCCATAATGCAGTGTGTCAAGCCATAGGTGTAAATGAAGCTGACAGGCTGTTAGTTTTATATTGTAACTTTATTTAGAATGACAAAAAATAGGACATTTACATAAAATAAAAATCATGAAGAATATTTTTATCTGATTTGACATATATTATGATCTTGATCACCTAGGAGTGCTCAGTAAATGTCATTGATACATGTGTCTCTTAATTTAAAGTTGAGAAGAAAGTGGGCTGCCTGTTGTTTTATGTACTTCTCTTTTTTAGGATGTGTATGTTTTCTGGTTAAATTGTCTTATCTGTATTCTCTGCTCAGCTCTTAGTCACTGTAGAATCTGTACACCTAATCAGTTATCCTCTGAAAAATGCATCTTATTTAAAAACATTTTCCTGTATGATACTAGCAGTTGGTGGTATCATTCATGGGTGGCATTCATTTAGAGTAAAATGGTGTCCATGTAGACAAGGCTAGTACTTGCAGAAGGTTAAAAGTGTCATTACGTTTGAGAGCAAAGCGGGCGATTGCTTAAAGAAGCTGAGATTGCTGCAATTAATTATCAGCAGAAATCCAAGCGTTTTATTCAGAAATGAGATCCAGTTGAAAAAAGTCTCCTTCATAATGATGAGGACTCTGCATTGTATTCTAAAAGTCTTCACATCAAAGACCCCAGTTATTGGGGAAATGACAATACGCATATAAATTAATTTCTTTGGAGCTTTGAGTGGGAGTGTTCGATAAATGAGCCTATAACTGGCCTCCCTGCCTCTATACTCTCTTTTTCTAGTGATATTAATTCATTCTCACAATGTGTGTCTGGGGGGGGGGGGGGGGGGGGGTCTGAAGAAGAACCAGCACAGTTAAACAGTTAATTTATATTATATTAGTTATAAGACTTAAACTAATTAAAATAATCAAACTATTATTATTTATTCAACTGGACATACTATCATTTATTAACCACTATGAGAGTTAGATCATGGCTCCAGCTAAAGAGTTTGTGAAAGAGAGATCCTTGCTTTAAAATACCCAACTTTTAAACTTATTTACCTTAATTGCAATTATGTTACTTTATATAGTAAGTGAACCCCGTTCTGTGTCACTTTAACCTAAACAATGTGTGTCAATGCACTGTGGGTCCCAGTTGGACCATTCCACCATTGGTGGACTTTTGTTTTTGCATAATTGTGCTCATAAGCTATTTTTCTTTTTTTTAGCTTTAACCGCCTTGACTTACCTCCATATGACTCGTTTGAAGATTTACGGGAGAAACTTCTCATGGCTGTGGAGAATGCTCAAGGATTTGAAGGTGTCGACTAAGGAAGCTCTTGAATCCATCCAGCTGAGTGCCACTAGCACTTTGGAATTTGTGAAATGGACATTACCACTGAAAACAGAGGGACAGTTGCAACAACAACCCTATATTAACAGATGGAAAAGACAACACAGTTTGTGCCATTTATACATTGTGTCGGTTTAAGTGGCAAAATGTATTTTTATTTGAATTGCAGCAAAAATGATTTGCCCAGATGGAATAATACTTTCTTGTAAATGAATCTAGTCCCTGGCAAAAATTAAATTTGACGCAAGGCAAAAATGATGCAAACTGTGCCAATTTGGAATTACCATTTGGTCTCTGACAAACAGCCTCTGATGCTGGTTCTGCAGTGCAGTTGCCTTCGATCAGATGTCTGATCTATAGACTGTAGATGGTATTTCTAGGATTTTTACGGCAATCAAAGCTGTTCAGTGTATACTTAAATTACATTTCAGGAGGACTTTCTATATTTATGTGACGCCGTATTAGGCATAAGCCCTTAATACATATTTTACATACTTTCTAATGACAATGAATGGAACTAATCACTTCACAGGTATAGTATTAAAACTCATGTTTACTTTTTAAATGATTTAAACCTACCTTCAAATTTTATTTCATTATAATTAAAGCTATATACTATAAAATATGAGCAATCTTTTTCTTAATTTCATACCTGACTTCATGTTCTTGCCTCTTTGGCTTGGACAGATGAGCATTACCTTTCCTCCCCAAGCATGACGATCTACTGCTGAGGAATGGATTTTTTTAATTAATAGTAATTACAAGGTAATAAAATTAATGTAGCATGTCAAAAAATAACTTGAAAAACATCACTTGGTAATATTTACATGTAACAGAAGCATATAGGAATACAATTGAAGTGCCATTCGTTGTATGAAGATATTGATATTCCTGTCATTAACTGTGTACAGAAATTCTTACTTTTAGTACCTTCACTACTTGTAAGTGGCGGGCATTGTAAAATGGCTTGCAGTGAGTTTGAACTCACCAAATCTAGGGCTCTGTCATCTTCAAATTTGTATGGTTTGCTATTAACTGCACCGAATCAGAAGGCACTTTATGTAACACTCTGAGGTCATGGCTCTTTCTTTATATCCAAAGTAACACAATTATATTCTCAACCAACATTTGTGTTTTTTTAGACACCTCTTTCTATACATTTTAAACTTGGCTGCTGCTGATGTAAAAAACTCGAATGTAGAGCTAGCTAAGCTGACCTGAACCATTACCCTATTCACATACTGTAGATTAATCATAGTAAAGATTTTTTTTAATGCACACAAACTGTTTTATTTCTTACTGTATGTGACCTGTTGCATGCCTATACTATAGTGCCTGAATTTTGTGATAGTACTTTTTCAGTGAAGTGAATGTTAGACACTTTATACCGTGTTTGTTCTAGAAGCTCTCCACTGTGTACTTTTTCACAAATGTAAATTATAAAAATTTTCTGAGTTGCATAGAAGCAGCAGTGCCTCTTGGCCAAAGGATGCCAATGTTAAATCCATGTCTCCCTTTGCCTGCTTATCCAAAATACAATAAGTTGGGTTGATATTAAATGGCACAGCTACAACACTTTGGCACTTTCAATGAGTAGCTGTATTTTTTTTATTGTAGAATGTGTGGAGTTTGCTTCCATTGAAAATTTTCCTTCTTTGGCTGTAAATCACCGTTTACATTGGGAACCAGCATTTAGCCAATATTAATTTATTGACATTATAATAAATTATTTGTGTGAAAATGAGTCTGAATTATTGTCAGATTCCACTCACACTAGATTTGAGGGGAAGTGTCCTTCCTATGGGTTGACATGGGTGTTTTTTAGAGCATTAGCACTTTCTAGATAATCATGACTGGCAACAAAAAGGGACGGATTCCTTTTCTTTTTTAAATTGCATGTTGTACATTCCTGTCTGTAGCAATCTCATCAAATAATAGGTATTTATCTTCATTAATTTAAAGTTATGTATCTAGGGTTGTATAGCCAATATGTCCTGGCTATATCTTAAAATATTATCAGTGAATAGGGTTTTCCTTTTGGTCTCTTAATCAGGCAGTAGATCATAGTCTTCTGGGATGATGTATATTGTTAAATATTAAGCCACCACGGCATGATGGGAAACACCATTCTTCCGCTAACAAATACATGAGTTTAATATAATGTAGTTGTGAATACCAATATAGGAGAGGTATGAAATATTTAATTCCTTTGGTGCCAACCTCCAAAGCAATATGTATCTTTGAGAGGTACGAAATATAAAATGTTTTCTTGAAGGGACAACATGCATCTAAATAAGTATTACACGTTATGAATACAAGCAGGTAGATATGTCTTTGATTATAGGATCATTTGTAGAGTTTATATCACACATCTTCTTGGACTATTTATAACTGTAAACAAGCTACAATACTTCTTAATTGTGTTTGGTATGTAGTTAAATAATAATTGGGTGGCTTAGGTACAAAAGGGATGGCCACCAATGCAAGACTAAGCTATATAGTAGATTATCTATTTCTTTCCCTAATATTTGTAAACCCTTATTTTACATTCTCATCATCCCATGGCAATCTTATCCATGGCAATGCCAATCATCCTATTCCTCTAAAAACTGGTATTTTTTTATATTAACTTATAAAGCTGAAATATTCAAACTATTGTTTTTCACGTAGATCATTTTATTAATAAAACCCCTTTTATATTACATTTAAAAAATCACAAACTAACAGATTACTTTGGAGAGCATATGACATCTAGTTATTGTCTTCTTTGTTTCAGATGATTTATTGACATTGGATGTATTTTTGTGATTTATTTTTTACTTTTAAATACATTTTCTATTAGTCACTACTAAGATTTTCTGTTGAAGACTTGGTGGTGTTTGTAAAAATATTTTTACATAAACACATTAGTAGATTGAAGGGATATTAAAACCACTTGAACACATGGTTTTAACAAAAATGTTTTGTTTTTTTTGTATTTACTGATTGTTGTGTAGAAATTAAAATGTACGATTCTGAACAAATTTTTTCAATGGCTTATTTAATTTAAATTTACAACCCGTAGGGGGTGCTCTTGCACTAATGATTACCAGACCCGCTGCAGTACATTATAAAGCAGCATCATATGATCTGCCAGACTATGTTCTCTCTAAAACTAAAGACTTGACCAATAATCTGGACAAATAATAATTTTAATTGTTGGAATTGAGCAAAAACAATTCCATGCTTAATTTTTTAAGTTTCCATTTTTTTAGTTTTTGTGATCAGTTGGAAGACTTATGCGACATATTTGATGGTGTTAACGCTGTCATTTTTAATACAGCAAACCTTTTTATGAGCTCTATTGCATGTTTACAGGAAGATCACTGTATTCATTATATGTTATCACATTAAGAAATTAATTACACATTTATATCACATCATTTTATGTTTTCTCATCCGCTCCAAATGTGCTCATTTAAAGCCATTTCTAGTGAAGCTTACACTTGCTTTTGTGACTGGTGAGTTTATTACGTTGTCTTTTAAGAACCTGACCATGTTGACTGATGGTCCCAAAATGTAATTCATGGTTAATATTGGCCAATTGCTCCAAAAACACAGCAAATATTTTACAAATGTCTATGCACATTCAGCATGATTTTGCAAGCTACAAGTTACCTAATTCTAGTTTAAATAAGTCCCTGTTCCTGTTTTTTATCAGACAGTGTCTCGGGTTTATTAAGCTGAATCCAGTAAGCAGTGGTTGTATGACATGCTATTAAATGGAACCTTTAAATCGGAAAAACACATTAAAGCACGATAATTGGACATGGCCTTTTGGCGTCATGTAGAGTAATTTCATTTTTAGTTTTCAGTTTCTCTCTAGTTTTACATTTATCTTGTGTAGAAATCATCCTTTAAGTAATTTTCAGTACTAGGACACCAATTAGTATAAAGGGAATTTATCAATATTTGAAGGACTAATGCCGCTATGTTTTATTCACCTATGAAAAATGCTCTTGAAGTTTTTGGTGTGTTGCATTTTTTAATCTATAGCCTAGAAAAAAATAATACCAAATCTACAAGATTTCAAACATTCCAAATTAAAGTTGATGCCTTTAATAAAACCGATATGCTTCTCAAATTCTTTACTGTTTCATACCTATTTATTATAAATAAAAAAAAAACAAATGTTATCTTGGACATGAATTATGTATCTGACTGACGCTCAGTACCTTACAACTGTATAGCCTATGAAAATGATTGCTTATGTACAATGCTTGTTTAACAGTCACAATAGCTTTATAAATGGATTTAATAAACAAATTAAGAATGATAACTCTAGTTGCTTTCCTTTGGAAAGATATATGTGATAAACTGAAGGTGTTGTAATGAAAAATTGCATATTGATGAATATTTAATAAAATAATTATGAAATATGTAATTTATGTGTATGGGTGTGTGACTTATTTTTTATTTGTGCTTAGTCTGTACATAAATTAATGTTGTACATGGCATTGCATTTGTTCTTCTCTATGGCTATTGATGGTCTCATCAAGATGATCTGATCACCTGTCTATGTAGTGGCTTACTGCATCAATGACTTATTTTTTGAGAAAACTTTGCTTTACGGAAAACTGCAGTTCAAGGAAAATTCACTAGTTTGTCATGTATGTACCAATCTAACAATATTAGCAGCTGTGTAAGCCATGGGCACAAAACATTTTTGGGGAAAATATGAATTTTTGCCTCACTGTCCCAGAAGCACACTTTTTGCTTCAGGAAATGCAACCATATCTCCAGAGATGTAAAGGCCCTCACACACACGACTACCACCTGTGCACCGCGTTTCCACCAGGCACCAACAAAGGCATCATTTATCAATTTTATTTTCTAATAAAAACTAGCTGTATGACTTTTTCACTCCCTAAAAATGGACTACATGTTTGTAGAAAGTAGAAGCCACCATTAGGAGTTCTGTTTCTGTCACTGGCACTTAGAATGTGAAGCTGATTGGGACTACCTGGTTCTTTTTATGATGAAGGGTATGATATGTCACTTTGAAGAGAATTTCAGATCAGTATTGTGAAAACATAATTCTAGATATCTCTTCATTGTTGGATGACCTTATATGAAAGCATTTTCAATATTGAAATCGCTCATGTTATCTGAGTTTACAACCTGAAACCCTCTGCAGTTTGCATCACAGATTAAGAAACTAGAAGGATTTTCCAGCTTGGTTCATTGTAGCTAAGCAATGTAAGACATCTAAATCATTTTACATATACCTTCACTCAGTGACACAATAGCAACTTGAAAACAACATGCTCTGTAAATTAGTATGGGTGTTTGAGGAGAATCCTTTTAAAATCAGCGATTGAGTCTGCAGTTACTAATTACTCATTAGTCTGCCTCACTCTGACGATTCTGTAGAGTTTTATAAACATGAAAAAAGTGTTTCCTACATTATTTCATTATCCATAGTTAAAGTGTGATTGAGGCAGTTTACTAACTTTTAATTATTTAATCAGTTTTCTGTCTGAACACCGAGGGCTCAATTCAATTGCGAGCCCGTAACTCGATCAAAGTAGGCCGTATGTCTGTGGGTGGGTTTTGCGGGCTCCTGTTTGTCTCAGATTCCGGTGCTATTCAATTGCTCAAGGCCACAAGTTACTGGCCCAAAGCCAACTCCGTAAACCGTGCACTATTTTGTAGCATTTCAGGACGGGAACATGATCAATTAAGCAAGCCTGTAACCTCCCATTTCGAATCAGCCAAAAAATTAGACTGTCATTCTTACGGCAGTAAAACATGGAGGTAAAATGTCAATCAATTAGGTTCAGGGGTCGGATATGTGATCAGACTCGCAAATCCCGAAAATAAAGAATTATGAAAAAGAATGCCAATACTGTTCCAATCCATATGGGTGGCTTGATATGTATTAACTCATTGATAACCAAGATCGATTTAACCCCAAAATGAAACCTCAAAATACATTTTATATACTGCCGATTTGCAAACTATTGTGCAATTAATTCTAATGTCTATCATCGCTTCCCCGTTATTTACAGTGCAGTAGTGATTTTCTATTTGCATTTACAGTGTTGCAAACAGGTGTTTAATCCCCTTGCGGGTCCTCTCTAGCACTTGTAGGATTTTCTCCTTTTGCCATTTACGAGTGTGAAAACATTTGCGTCCTTGGGGAAATTGAGCAATTGAATAGATATTTGCGATTTTAACCATTGTAACTCTTGCGAAAGTGAAAGTTCAAAGCCTTCAGGTTGGTAAGTTAGGGGTTTAACCATCACAATTCTTTCAAGGCCGCAACTCGTAACCCGTTTGGAGCCCACAAAAAGACGCCAATTGAATAGCAAATTAACTTGACCTTTAATCTTACTAAAATGTGATGACATTTTAATCTATTTAGAGTCTTTCCCACCATTATGAAGGTAGACAGGGTGATTTGTCACTCAGATCCCAGCAACCAGTTTCCTGTTTCCTGGGTGCTCGAGTTCGACATGTTGTTTGCGCATGTGCAACTCGCAATTTTCGCTGCCCATTGCGGGAGTATGGGTGGGCCTGCTGATGGACTGAGTGTTTGCAGATTTTATGAACTGGAGAAAGATATATACAGCTTTGTGCAGTTTGCCTGAGCTGAAGAAAGAAACACACAGTAGAGTGTCTGCAGATTTATCTGGAGAAAGAGACACACAGAGAAGTGTGTGTAGTTTGTCTGAGCTGAACAAAAACACAAAGGGCAAATTGGAGGAGAGTGGAAGCCTTGAAATCTTAAGAACTATACAGGTCAGTGTTTTTCTGTTGGACTGTTTGTTTTTGCTCCACCCAGGTTTAACTGTATAAGAGCATATTAGTGAAGAAAACAGTTTATTAGTTAAGGTAGTGCTTCTGTAGAATCTAGTCCTATTATTTTCTTTGATGTGATACCTATATTTAAGAAGAGAGCAAGAACAAATTCAGGGAATTATAGACCATTTAGAAGGGTTAGTATATAGGAATATATCTGTGTGAGCAAAATAATAAGTATAAGTCAACACGACTTTATGAGGGATAGTTCATGTCAAATAATACTAATTAGTTTTTATGTGGAGGTTAGTAGAAACTTGAACGAAGGCTCCGTATATCTGGATTTTACTAAAGATTTTGATACATTGCCACAAGGGAGGCCACAAAGTTAGGGATACGGGTACTATAGCAAATATCTGGACATGGATTTGAGAACTGGCTAAAAGACAGGAAACAAAGGGTTGTTCTAAATGGAACATACTCAGATTGGACTAATGTGTTAATGGGGTTCCTCAGGGTTCAGTATTAGGTCCTCTCATTTTAACATACAGTGCCTTGCAAAAGTATTCACCCCCCTTGACTTTTTACCTATTTTGTTACATTACAGCCTTAAGTTCAATGTTTTGTTAATCTGAATTTTGGTGAAGTGAAATGACAAAAATATATACATAAAGCTATTTTTTAGAAATAGATAACAGAAAATTGGCATGTGCGTATGTATTCACCCCCTTTGTTATGAAGCCCATAAAAAGCTCTGGTGCACCCAATTACCTTCAGAAGTTACATAATTAGTGAAATGATGTCCACCTGTGTGCAATCTAAGTGTCACATGATCTGTCATTACATATACAGACCTTTTTTGAAAGGCCCCAGAGGCTGCAACACCTAAGCAAGAGGCACCACTAACCAAACACTGCCACGAAGACCAAGGAACTCTCCAAACAAGTAAGGGACAATGTTGTTGAGAAGTACATGTCAGGGTAGGTTATAAATAAATATCCAAATCTTTGATGATCCCCAGGAGCACCATGAAATCTATCATAACCAAATGGAAAGAACATGGCACAACAGCAAACCTGACCAGAGACGGCCGCCATCAAAACTCACGGACCGGCCAAGGAGGGCATTAATCAGCCAGCACAGAGAATTAAGGTAATGCTGGAGGAGCTGCAGAGTTCCACAGCAGAGACTGGAGTATCTGTACATAGGACGACAATAAGCCGTACGCTCCATAGAGTTGGGCTTTATGGCAGAGTGGCCAGAAGAAAGCTATTCCTTTCAGCAAAAAACAAAATAGCACGTTTTGAGTTTGGGAAAAGGCATGTGGGAGACTCCCAAAAGGTATGGAGGAAGGTACTCTGGTCTGATGAGACTAAAATGTAACTTTTGGTCCATTAAAGAAAACGCTCTGTCTGGCACAAACCCATCACATAACCCCAATGAACACCATCCCCACAGTGAAACATGGTGGTGGCAGCATCATGCTGTGGAGATGTTTTTCAGAAGCCGGGACTGGGAAACTGGTCAACTGGAAAGATGGATGGTGCTAAATACAGGGATATTCTTGAGCAAAACCTGTGCGTGATTTGAGGCTAGGACGGAGGTTCACCTTCCAGCAGGACAATGACCCCAAACACACTGCTAAGGCAACACTTGAGTGGTTTAAGGGGAAACATGTAAATGTGTTGGAATGGCCTAGTCACAGCCCAGCTCTCAATCCAATAGAAAATCTGTGGTCAGACTTAAAGTTTGCTGTTCACAAGCACAAACCATCAAACTTAAAGGAGCTGGAGCAGATTTGCAAGGAGGAATGGGCAAAAATCCCAGTGGTAAGATGTGGCAAGCTCATAGAGACTTATCCAAAGCCACTTGGAGCTGTGAATGCCGCAAAAGGTGGCTCTACAAAGTATTGACTTTAGGGGGGTGAATAGTTATGCACATTAACTTTTTCTGTTATTTTGTCCTATTTGTTGTTTCCTTCACAATAATAAAAAAAAACATCTTCAAAGTTGTGGGCATGTTCTGTAAATTAAATGATGCAAATCCTCAAACTATGCATGTTAATTCCAGGTTGTGAGGCAACAAAACACAAAAAATGCCAAGGAGGGTGAATACTTTTTCAAGGCACTGTATTTAATAATGATTTAGAAGTAGGAATGTAATGTCTCTCTATATGCTCATAACACTAAGTTGTGCAAGTTAATTAAGCCATTAAAAATGTATTTTCACGCCAAAGGGGGCTATAAGGCAAATTAGATTCACACAAATAAATGTAAAGTTATGTATTGGGGAAGGAAAAATAAGCATGTAGTTTATAATCTCAATGGAGTAAATATACGTGTATCAGATATTGAAACTACTTGGGATGATTACGGACAACCTACGTAACAATGCTCAATGCCAGGCAGCATCTTCAAAAACTCTTTTTGCAAACTCAATTACTGTGTATGTAGAACAGTGTAAAAAGATGGCAAACTGTAGAAGGGCTTCTTGCCTTTGGGACTATAAGTCTGTGTAGGACCCTTCTTAGACTGTTCAGAGGATGATGGAATCTGACAAGAGGAAAGTTAGTGTTGTATTTTGCATGTTAACACCCATTGATAATTTCCTTCCAAACACACACAGCAATATACTTTATAAGTGTTTGCTACCACATCAACCGTGAACCTAAGTTCAAGAAGTCTCCATAAAGATTATGGGTCTAGTTAGCATCTCTGTTCTAGTGTTACAGGAACCGTATACAAAATAGTTAAAATATATATTAAGCTCATAACTGAGCACATGTGCATGCTAAATAACATATGCTGAACATGTTAACTTGCTCAGAAGTTAATGACATGTTGTTGGCACCATTATAAAGATCTTGAAATGAATGACTGAAAAGCTAACTTACTATTCAGCACACACATTAGTCCTTCATGGTCCCTCAGTGCAGCATAACTACCACCAGAAAGCTACTAACTTTCATTATACATAATCCTCAACCTATATAATGTACCAGCATATACTTTGAAGATCAGGGAAGTTGTCTAAATCCCCATGTTGTTACTATCTATATCCCAAGTGGTTACAATAAGCAATATGTTTAAGCCACTTTGTCATCCTAGATTCTACTATAAAAAAAGTTTTCTACATGAGCTCCGACACTGAGCTCCAATGCATGTCCCCCCTACAATTTCATTACACAATTTGTCTCAAACCATATTTGTTTTTCTCTCTTCTAGCTCTCCAGGTATTCAGTCACATTGTAGATGGATAGCTCTCACTCAATATATCTAGTGCTGAGCCATATAAATAGTTTCATACAAAAGGCAAGGTACATAGTGTATTCTAGGAGGTGGTCACTCTTGCCCCTGTGTCCAACGTCATGCCTCTTGATGAGTTATGTAATATCATGAAATGTTATAGAAATAGTTAGCAAACATCTCCAATACTCAAATCATCAATACATGACCACTCAATGCCTCCTCCACATCGGCCAATCAGTGATGTATAACTCTGGCCATGCAAGAAGCCACTACAGACACCTTCATGGAGCTTCCAGAGAGTCTGCAATGCCCTCTCCAATGATGTCTCTGCTTTCTTGTTCATGGGATTTCTCAGTCCCAAATTAGCTTCCAGCGGAATCATGGACTTCTTATCCATCGTAGTCACAGGTATCTACCTGGTATTTACCTTAGATTGAGAATACAACAGGGCTCATATCTGATTAATTACTAGATACTTTTCCTCTGCATGTTTTCACTAATACTTAACCAAATTCTTTACTGCTTGATGTACCTGGAAAAAGAGTTGGTATTTTTGATCAAATTTTTTAGGCTCTTCCATCTCAAACTTTAGTGCCAAATCGACCTCACAGATTAAGTAACTGAGGTTATGTTCTCATGTCTTGATATATAGTTTTCCTCTGAAACTCCAAACATCCACTTCTCTTACCACTATGTAATGTATGCCATCTGTTTCCCAAACTGTTAGAGCTTGTAACAGAAGCAAGTCTACTCTATATAAGCAAGACAGCATTGCAACCAGTAAGAGATGGGTGGGAGAAGCAGGAAAAATTAGTTCAATGAGTGTTAGGGTCCTCATATTGGATGAAAGAGCCCTGTTGAGTCTGCAATATTTCATGCCATGACAACACTATATAATGTATGGATGAGAAGTTATGTCCGGTGGTAGGCACACTCTGAGCAGACATATGCCCAGGTTGCTGTCAACACACTGTACATAAGATTAATCTCCCATCTGTTGATACTGGACAATGACCAACATCACAATATGTACAATCGGGTGCATTCCTTACTTAAATTCAGACCATTGAAGTATAGGGGACTTGAGGAGCTATTTTTGACACAAGATTGCAAACTTACAAAACTCACAAACTTACAACCCAAGGGTTTAGGTGTGATACAAGAGGGTGACAAATGCAAGATGGCACTGTGAAAGCAATTTGTTTAGTCAAGTAGAGGTGTCTGTGTGTTTTACTGTAGATTGTGGGTGTAGGTGTTATTAAGCTGTGGGATGTTCAGTTGTACATGTTAAGGCTGAAGGTGATAAGATTTTTTTAAACAGGTGTGTTTTTAGTAATTTTTTTAAGGTTTTGAGGCAGGAAGATAGTCTACGGGAGTGAGACAAGGAGTTCCAGGTAGTTGGGGAAGCACGAGAAAAGTCTTGAAGACGGGAGTGAGAGGAGGTGATGAGAGATTAGGAAAGAAGAAGGTCGTTAGCAGAACGAAGGGGGCGGTTGGGAGAGTATTTTTAAACAAGAGCAGAGATATAAGGGGGTGCACTGTTGTTAAGGGCTTTATATGTTAGGATCATGATTTTAAATTTGATTCAGGAAGCTATGGGAAGCCAGTGGAGTGATTGACAGAGAGGAGCTGCAGACACTGATCGTTTGATATTGAAGATGAGTCTAGCAGAGGCGTTCATTATGGATTGGAGGGGAGACAGACGAGAGATGGGTAGGCCAGCAAGGAGTAAATTGCAGTAGTTGAGTCGAGATTTGATCAGAGAGTGTATTAGAATTTTAGCTGTGTCTTCTGTAATGATGCATTTTGGAGATGTTTTGAAACTGACAAGATTTAGTTATTGATTGTATGGGAGTAATAAAAGAGAGTGCGGGATCCAGTAGAACCCCAAGACAACGGGCCTGGGAGGTGGGAGTGATGATGGTGTTGTCAACAGTGAGAGATATTTGAGGAGTGGAAGCTGTAGTAGAGGGTGGAAAGATTAGGAGTTCAGTTGAGTTTTAGTTGACGGGCGGACATCCAGGAGGATATGCTAGAGAGGCAGTTGGAAACTTGTGCTAAAAGAGAGGGGGATATATCGGGTGCAGAGAGGTAGATTTGAGTATCATCTGCATAGAGATGATAATGAAATCCAAAGCATTTAATAAGGGTGCCAAGGGAGTAGGTGTAGATGGAGAAGAGGAGGGGGCCTAGGGCAGAACCTTGGGGAATGCCAACAGACAGAGAGAGAGTTGAAGAAGAGGTGCCAGAGAAGGAGACGCTAAATGTACGATCCCATACACTGGTGGTAAATAGTGACTGCAGCTCTCAGCCATAAGTAGTTTAATACACCTAAACCTAAATTACCTCACAAAGAGTAAGTTGTGAAAATTGCAAATGTTCTATAATAGTGTTTTTTTTCTTCATCTTCTGCACTATACATGATAACGGTAGTAGGACAGAACAAGACACTGAGGGGAGACTGGAATGGGAGCTTCAGGTATTAGTCTGGGTAGTACTTTTGTTCTGTCCTACCATTGGAGGGTATGACCTGTCTCACTAGTTCTGTGCTGTCTAGTAGACCCAAGGACATTTAATTTGAAAAGGCAGCTTCTGGTCATTACAAACATGGAGGAATAACTGGCAAACTAGGCAGATTTCATACATAGATAGTTAATCTTCTCTTTTTAATATAAAATAAACTTAATTTAGTAAAGTCAACAGTGGCCAGTAGACTGGAAAAGGTCGATCTATATCTCAAACCCAAAAAAGGCTGTGTCAAAGAGTGCTCCAGTTATGGAACAATTGCACTCATTTCACATGCCGGCAAGCTCATCTCCAACAATATATGGACCAGCTCTTACCAGATGTGCAGTATATGTTCCACAGCGGAAGAGGCACAAGAGATCAAATTGTCAATGTGTGATGGATAACCGAGAAATAGAGAGTTCCAGAAAAACATTTACTTCTGCTTTTTTAGACTATTCTAAAGCCTTTGACTTGGAACACAACAATATATCATCGTATCCACCTCCTGAGGAATCTATATGTGGACCAAGAAGCCACAGTCACAACTGAACATGGAACAAAAGAATGGTTGAGGATCGGGAAAGGAGTGCGACAAGGTTGTATATTGTCACCTTATTTATTCAACTAAGATGAGTAAATCGTGTATAAGGCCGGACTTTATGAATCCAAAGCGTGAATCAATATTGCTGGAAGACATATCAATAACCTCAGATATATGGATAATACTACTCTGATGGCCAAAAGTTAGGAGGAACTAAAGGGCCTATTGATGAGGGTGAAAGAAGAAAGTGTACAAGCTGGCCTGCTGCTCAAAGTTAAAAAGATGAAGATCATGGCAAACGGCAATCTCACTTCCTGACAAATAGATGGGGAAGAAGTGGAGGCAGTAACAGATTTTATTTTCCGGGATCCAAGATACCTTTAGATGGTGACTGTAGCCATAAAATTAAAGGATGTTTGCTTCCAGGGAGGAAAGCAAGGGCATGTCTGGACAAGCTATTAAAAAATAAAAATATTACAACTATGGTATTCCCAGTAGTAACATACGGATGTGAGAGCTGGACCATAAAAAAGGCTGATCGCCATAGAATTGATGCCTTTGAATTATGGTGTTAGAGAAATCTGTTTAGAGTTCTTTGGGCTGCAAAAAGAGCCAATAAATCAGTACTTCAGAAAACGAAAACTGCTCACTAGAATATTTTGGCTGTATCATGAGAAGTCAGGATTTCCTAGAGAAGACTTATGGTGTGAAAGGGACACAGAGACGGAAATGGATAGATGAGATCATTGAAGCAATGAAAAGATATTAAAATAAACTACCTAAGTATTTGTTTGCATAGCTAAACATCATTTTATTAACCTCATTAAGTGATTAAATGATCTGTTTTCACCTATTCATTTGCAGTCTCTGCAAAGGTCTGCCCCACAGCTCAGGCATATAATGCTTCTATTGGTAAAAGGGATACTGGCCACTTACAAACTGTCTCTCAGCACCTTTTGACAAAATGCTGTTGAGAAACAGTCTGTAAGTCCATGGCCAGATTACCCATTATGCCAACTAGACAGCCACCTTAGATGCTGCAGTTCGTAGACTGGCTACTAGGGGGTAACCACCTAGAACAAGAGAGTTGCAACAGGGGCTCCTCCACTTCACTGCCTAAGGGCTCCAAAAAGGTAGATCCAGCTCTGTAACTCTGCGTTCTCAT
This sequence comes from Discoglossus pictus, assembly GCA_027410445.1. Taxonomy (NCBI): domain Eukaryota; kingdom Metazoa; phylum Chordata; class Amphibia; order Anura; family Alytidae; genus Discoglossus; species Discoglossus pictus. Next base: position 536,978,665 of record CM050163.1, on the reverse strand, counting down.
GAGGACAAATCCTAAACTAATGAGTATTTTCCATTAGTCCATTCAAAGCCCTTGCTATTTTACCTGTCACATTCCTACTGTAAAGACAGAAGTTTCTGCTGCATTCAAAGTCTCCTCCCATCTCAGGCAGCTGATCAGCAGAAACCAAAATTGGTGATTTTACTGCAGTATAATTGTAAAGTTAATAACTTAGACACTGCATTATTTGTTTTTACATTTTGTCTATTCTAAAACAGTAATTCTTCAAATGAATATATCAAAATATGTACCACAGTAGTCCTTTAATGTACCAATACACAGATGTTCAGGCACACAGACTAATTGATTTAATATTACTAAACCATGTTATATATTTTTGAAGTTTTCTATTGAAATCAACTTAAAGTGGAATGTTTCTATAAAACTTCACCCCATTTATTTATGCAATATAATGTAATATAATGAGAATAGTGCATATTACACTGTTTTACTCATAGAATTATTAAGTAGAAGTAAAAAGACACAATGCTTCATTTATTTAATTGGCAAACACATAAAATCCCGTGATTTGGCAGAGATGGAACTTTGTTGGTTATCATTTGTTTGTTGAGCCAGAGAGACTCCTGGGCTTGTAAAAGAAATGAGAAATAGTTATATAGTCAGCACGAAAAAATGTGGGTAAACCGCGTGTTTATAAGGTACACTGCTAGTAATATAATGAATTTAGTATGTGCATTATTTCCTTGCAGGGCCACTGTAGTCCTATATTTAATAAACTCCTTATTATAAAAGTTTTTATAATATAAAATAAAATTATACAGCTTCTATTATTTTGAATTTTATTTGTAATTTTGTATTTTGTTGATGGCAACATTTTAATTGCTAACTCTAACTTTTTGCGGAACAATAGTAAAACTGCCAATGCATTCAATAGTTTACAAATCAAATCTTCCGGAGGTTTCCATATAAAAATGTAAAAGTGCTTATTTTTTGCTTCCGAGAGTAATTTCACAATCATACAGAAATAATCTGACTACAGTGAAAATGTAATAACTCCAGACTGGTAAGTGTATCCAATGTGTTCTAAATATCCTCACTATAATAATGTACAAGTTGTCTGTGACTGCGCGGGCGCTAGATTACCTATACAGTTGGGGGCTTGTGCGCATGCAAAGTACCCCACTCACCTCCACTATTACCTACCGGCGACTTGCCCGTCAAAAATGACGGGGCAATAAAATTTGAAGCCATGGGAATGCTGTTTGACACACAATGTAAAAATGTTTGTACTGTGAGGACATTCGGCGCTCATTGTGAGCCTCGCGCTGAGTGCCTCTTGTCTCGTTTATTTTTGCTCCTCTGAGCACCTTCGTCACTCATTATAAAGAGAGATATATATTTATCTATATTTACTTAATCAATAATGAATTAATTATTTCTTGAATTAATTAATATACTTTACCTATTTGTAATGAATATCCAGCAATCAATAGCCTGAAGAGCTAACAATCTGTTTATATTTTCCTGCACCATCCAATGTACAGTGAATGTTGGTGCCCTGCTGATAAAGTGTAATGAATGTCCCAACTGGGCATTAGAAATTGGTTCTGTGCGCGAGGGAAATCCGTTGGTGTAGTTGTGTAAAGCGCCATTGTAGATTTGTAATGTTATTAATGTGTTAAGAGTCTTGCAAGCATTTTCCGTAATTTGTAATAGTGTATTTTGTATTTCGTTCATTCCTATGTGAAAGTGCTACGCGTTTGGCAGTGTTTCGCATGGTTCGGGATCTTGTAGCCTCGTTTTAATTTTTTTCGGCTGCCATTTTTTTCTTGCTTAGGCGAAGTTGGTGAAATTGCATTTAAATTTGTGTTCCACCTCACTCCCAGACATCCTGGCTGTTCCCACGTGCTGTGGGTGATGTTTTTGTTGTATTTATTTTTATTTTCGTTATGTTTTTTGTGTTTTTTGGATGTTCGCGGTTCGGCCGTTAAACTTGTATTTTTGCTATCTTGTTTTTTTTTTAAAGTCCTGCATCTTGGATTTTTTTTTTCTAAGTCCCGCATTTGTCTAGTGCTTGAAGGTTATTGCGATTGTGCGTTTACTTAGTGTTTTGTGGATAAGTCTCGCATGTTTAATTGCCTTTGGCGCTCATTGCCTTTGTGCTGCGAGTTTTATTGCCTTAACAGCTCGCCTCGCCTTTGGCGCTCATCGCCTAAGTGCTACGCGTTAACGGCTCGCCTCGGTTCGCGAGGCTCATGGCGATGAGCGCCTTCATCGCTCATCCCCTAACTCGTACACACCACGCAAAGTGTGACGACGTCTAGCAGTTTGACAACTATAATATGTGATTGCCTGGAGAGAGAGCACCGTGAGAGACAACGCTGAAGAGACACATACTGTACACACAGGGCAGAGAGAGAGAGAGAGATAGGCCAAAAAGAAAGAGTGCACAGAGAGAGAGTGCACACTAAGAGAGAGAGAAAGCACAGAGAGAAAGAGACTGCACAGAAAGTGAGAGAACAGCGAGAAAGTGAGAGAGCACAGAGAGAGTGTGCACAGAGAGAGAGTGTACAGAGAGAGAGAGAAAAGGAGTGCAGAGAGAGAAACAGTGTGATTGATACAGGACTGAAAGAGAGAGAGAGCATAGAAAAAGATAGCGTTTAGAGAAAGGGAGCACGCACAGAGAGAGAGAGACCGCATACTCACCACATAACACACACAGCGAGAGACAGCACAGAGAGACAGAGCAGACAATTCAAGATAACATTTTATGATACCATCATTTATGACGGTCAAGTTACTAGCATTAGTATAATAATTAAAACAGGAGAAATTCTAATTATGTTGTTCTAGTCCATAATATTATTTCATAAATCTATTAATACAATACTAATCTTTCAGGAATACACGTTAGCTACTACATAATGCTCACTCATAACCTCTCAACGCTGCATATTTTTCTGTAAACTTCAGGAATTCCAGTTACATGTTATTTGAAGTGACGGCATAATTACTGAATCTTACCATGGGCATTAGTAAAGGGACACGTCTGGTGTTTCTTCAGTGCTGTATTTTATATCATGTAACATTTCTCTTGTGAACCCTTTTATCCTATGCCCTGTCAGGAGCTCTTATTTTTTTTCTTTGGTTTGGCTCTGTTATGACCTCTTCTCTGACGTATAGATTGGGACTTATATGTTCGGCTACGATACCTGAAAACTCGCTGGCTTTAACCATTGCAGAAGATGTGGGGAGTGTTTGAGGTCATTATCATGTTGAAATACTGCCCTACGGCCCAGTCTCTGAACGGAGGGGATCATGCTCTGCTTCCGTATGTCACAGTACATGTTGGCATTCCTGGTTACCTCAATGAGCTGTAGCTCCCCAGTGCCGGCAGCACTCATGCAGGCCCAGACCAGGACACTCCCACCACCACGTTTGACTGTAGGCAAGACACACTTGTCTTTGTGCTCCTCACCTGGTTGCCGCCGCACACGCTTGACACCATCTGAACCAGGTACGTTTTTCTTGGTCTCATCGGACCACAGGACATGGTTCCAGTAATCCATGTCCTTAGTCTGCTTATCTTTAGCAAACTGTTTGCCGGCTTTCTTGTGCATAATCTTTAGAAGAGGCTTCCTTCTGGGACGACAGCCATGCAGACTAATTTGATGCAGTGTGGGTTGTATGGTCTGAGCACTGACAGGCTGACCCCCACCCCTTCAATCTCTGCAGCAATGCTGGCAGCACTCATACGTATACTTCTCAAAGACAACCTCTGGATATGATGCTGAGCATGTGCACTGAACTTCGACCATGGTGCAGCCTGTTCCGAGTGGAACCTGTCCCGTGAAACTACTGCAGCTCAGTTTCAGGGTCTTGGCAATCTTCTTATAGCCTAGGCCTTCTTTATGTAGAGCAACAATTTTTTTTTTTCAGATCCTCAGAGAATTATTTGCCATGAGGTGCCATGTTGAACTTCCAGTTACCAATATGAAAGAGTTTGAGAGCGATAACACCAAATTTAACACACCTGCTCCCCATTCACACCCGAGACCTGGTAACACTAACGAGTCACGTGACACCAGGGAGGAAAAATGGCTAATTGGGCCCAATTAGATTAGAAAAAGGACAGGGAGAGTTATATACCTTTAATTGTAATACTGAGCGAATATGGCTACAACTGCCAGGACTTTTAATTACAAAAATCATTAGTAGGCAAAGTCATACCCCCCAGCATTGCATAGAGAAGAAAATCATAAAAGCTGTTTTAGTTTTTGCACTTTCTAAAAACATTTTGCCCATTATCAAGTTAATTACCGTATATACTTGAGTATAAGCCGAGTTTTTCAGCCCTTTTTTTAAGGCAAAAAAGGGCACCCTCGGCTTATACTCGAGTCACTCTCCCACCCGTGTCTCTCTAACCCCCCCATGTCTCTCGACCCACCCGTGTGTCTCTAACCCCCCCTTGTGTCTCTAACCCCCCGTGTGTCTCTCTACCCCCCGTGTCTCTTTCCCTCCCCCTCCTCAACCTAAACCCCCCTCAACCCCCCCCTCCACCTAAACCCCCCTTAATATCTCCCCCTCTCCCCTCACTTACCAGCTTGTCCTCCGGCCTCCGCTCCTTGACCCGGCACGCATGTGATGTCACATGCGCGCCGCGTCATTAGCATATACCGGGTGAGGGGGGTTTAGGTTGAGGAGGGGGGTTGAGGAGGTGGGTTGGGGTTGAGGGGGGAGGTTGAGGGGGGTTGAGGTTGAGGAGGTGGGTTGGGGTTGAGGGGGGTTGAGGTTGAGGAGGGGGGTTGAGGGGGGTTGAGGTTGAGGAGAGAGGTTGAGGATGGGGGGTTGAGGATGAGGATGGGAGGTTGAGGAGGGGGTTGAGGATGGGGGATTGAAGAGGAAGGTTGAGGAGGGGGGTTGAGGAGGGAGGTTGAGGATGAGGAGGGAGGATGAGGAGGGAGATTGAGGATGAGGAGGGAGGTTGAGGAGGAGGGGTTGAGGAGGGGGTTGAGGATGGGGGGTTGAGGAGAGAGGATGAGGATGGGGGGTTGAGGAGTGAGGTTGAGGAGGGGGGTTGAGGAGGGGGGTTGGGGTTGAGGTTGATGGGGGGGTTGAGGAGAGAGGTTGAGGAAGGGGTTTAGGATGGGGGGTTGAGGAGGGAGGTTGAGGGTGAGGAGGGAGGTTGAGGATGAGGAGGAGGGGTTGAGGATGGGGGGTTGAGGATGGGGGGTTGAGGAGAGAGGATGAGGATGGGGGGTTGAGGAGGGGGTTGAGGATGGGGGGTTGAGGAGGGAGGATGAGGAGGGAGGTTGAGGAGGGGGTTGAGGATGAGGAGGGAGGTTGAGGATGAGGTTGAGGATGAGGAGGGAGGTTGAGGATGAGGAGGGAGGTTGAGGATTAGGAGGGAGGTTAAGGATGAGGAGGGAGGTTGAGGAGTGGGGTTGAGGAGGGTGATAAGGGAGGGGGGAAGAGACACAGGGAAGGGAGAGGTTGGAAGAGACACAGGGAAGGGAGAGGGGAAAAGAGACACAGGGAAGGGAGAGGGGAGAAGAGACACGGAGAGAGAGAGAGAGGGACACAGAGGGCACAAGAGGGACACAGGGGGCAGCACATTTCTCACCCTCGGCTTATACTCGAGTCACTCATTTTACCCAGTATTTTGTGGTAAAATGGGTGCCTCGGCTTATACTCGGGTCGGCTTATACTCGAGTATATACAGTACTTAAAACAGCATATAGAATACAATTTGACCACAGTGGTCCTTTAAGAGATTATTTTTTCTGTCATATTTGTACCTTATCTCATCTATGTGTAGTGTAACTCCTTTCAGTTGTAGATATTCTTGCCAACCAAGGGCAACATTACTGGCTCCTGTGGAAACGCCAGTCTGGTTTCCTCTTAAAGAGCATGAAAAAATGGCTACATATTGTATTTCTATAGTAAATTATAGAAATCTACAGAATTGTTTTTGGTGCTAATATGCAGCCTAATATGCTAATTTGCGGCTCAGAGTACTTGATACATGTAGGGGAGTAGTTCAGTGTCATTGTTTTGCCCACCACATGGACAGATAAGTGCACTGGGATTAGCACATCAAAGCAGCTAATTAATATTCATGAGTTACAGCACAAATAATTCTGTTCCTTTAAGAATTTTTTGCCAACTAAATAGCATTGCTTACAATCAAAAATACACTCTAGAACACCAAGTTTAAAATGGAATAGTAGTTATCCACCATACAGAGAAACTGTGGTCGTTTCAATAAAAATTAAATAAATCCTTGTATGCCAAAGATTATGAATTCCTGATATCATTCAAATTGTAGAATAAGTTGTGGCGCTACTATCGATGGGACTTTTCCCCTTAAAGAAATCTGCTACATACAGTGGATAAACGCACGTCAGGGCTGAATTGAACCAGAACCAACAGTTTAAAGAGTAACAACAAGTAGACGCCACTTATTACATTGGTGTTGTACAATTGGTATGAGTGGGCCAGCTAGGCACCATTAACCTCCCCGGCAGTCTGGCCGTGTCAGTATCCCTGAGTGTTAAAGCAATACACTCGGGGATACTGACACGGCCAGACCACCTTGTTCCGCCCCCCTGCATCGCCAGACTGATTTGTTCCACGCCCCTGCGGCGCCTACCCAGTTAGATGTATGTTGGCGTCCGACGGAGTAGGTGTGTAATCCCGAGCCACGTTTGGGATTAATGGTAGGACGGTTAAGGTATGGAGTAAGAAGCCTACAATATATACCTCTGCAATGTGTGTTGGTAGAATAAAGATCTGCAATTGTATGATACCACCAGTATATTACCCAGCCCATAAAGGAGACCGTGATTAAAAAAAAAAAAAAAAAAAAAATGTAATTCATGAGTTATCCTGAGTTCATTCATGGCATATAAGATATCTTGCAACAGACCCCTGTGGGTGTATCTTTTCAACTGATACATCACAATAACATAGTACCGTATATACTCTAGTATAAGCCGAGGGCCCCCTCGGCTTATACTCGGGTCACTCTCCCCTCGTGTCGCTCTAACCCCCGCCGTCTCTCTACCCCCCCCGTGTCTCTCTAACCCCCCCGTGTCTCTTTTCCTCCCCCCTCCTCATCCTCAACCCCCTCCTCATTCTGACCCCCCCCTACTCATTCTACCCCTCTAAATACCTCCCCCTCCCCTTCTCTCTTTCCCTTTCCCCTCACTTACCTGCATCTGAAGCTTCTGCTCCGGCCTCCACTCCTTCGAGCGTCTTGACGTGGCGTGCATGTGACGTCACGTAATTAGCATATACCGGGTGCCGGCATTGGTGTTGTACAATTGGTATGATGTGACGTCACATGCGCGCCACGTCATTAGCATATACCGGGTACCCGGTATATGCTAATGACGTGACGTCACATGCGCGCCACGTCAAGACGCTGGAAGGAGCGGAAGCCGGAGCAAAGGCTCCAGATGCAGGTAAGTGAGGGCAAAGGGAAAGGGGGAGGTATTTAGACAGGTAGAATGAGGAGGGGGGTTTAGAATGAGGAGGGGGGTTGAGGATGAGGAGGGAGGTTGAGGAGAGGGGTTGAGGTTACGGAGGGAGGTTGAGGAGGGGGTTGAGGATGGGGGGTTGAGGTTGAGGAGGGGGGTTGAGGATGGGGGGTTGAGGAGGGAGGTTGAGGATGAGGAGGGAGGTTGAGGAGGGAGGTTGAGGATGAGGAGGGAGGTTGAGAATGAGGAGGAAGGATGTTGAGGGGGTTGAGGATGGGGAGGGGGGTTGAGGATGAGGAGGGAGGATGAGGAGGGAGGTTGAGGAGGGGGTTGAGGAGGGAGGTTGAGGTGGGGGTTGAGGATGAGGAGGGGGTTGAGGATGAGGAGGAAGGTTGGGGATGAGGAGGGAGGTTGATGAGGGGGTTGAGGATGAGGAGGGGGTTGAGGTTGAGGAGGGGGTTGAGGAGGGGGTTGAGGATGAGGTGGGGGTTGAGGATGAGGATGGAGGTAGAGGAGGGGGTTGAGGTTGAGGAGGGGGGTTGAGGATGGGGGGGTTGAGGATGACGATGGGGGGTTGAGGAGGGGGTTGAGGAGGGGGGGGTGGAGGATGAGGGGGTTGAGGAGGGAGGTTGAAGATGAGGAGGGAGGATGAGGAGGGAGGTTGAGGATGCGGAGTGGGGCTGAGGAGGGAGGTTGAGAATGAGGAGGGGGAAGACACACAGGGAAGGGAGAGGGGAGAAGAGACACAGGGAAGGGAGAGGGGAGAAGGGACACGGGAGAGAGAGGGGGACACAAGAAAAGGGCACACAAGAGGGGGGCACAGAGGGCACAAGAGAGACACAGGGGGCAGCACATTTCCCGCCCTCGGCTTATACTCGAGTCACTCATTTTACTAAGTATTTTGTGGTAAAATAGGTGCCTCGGCTTACACTCGGGTCGGCTTATACTCAAGTATATACCGTATATTTTTTTACACTTGGCATAGCCACAGCATCTGCTTTGTAAAATACCTCTAGAGAGTATAAGGAGAGTAACAGGTTGCGTTTATCTTGTTGTAAATAATTATTTTAACTTCTTATTATTTTATTTTAGTGTTTATAATAAAAGTAAAATTTTAATGTTGCAACAATTGAAATAATAGAGCCTTAGTGGTTTCTGCACAAAGCAAAAAAACACACAGGGGTAAATTCAGCTAAAATAAATTAAGATGACAGATCAGAATATGGTAAAGTATGCCAATTACATTTTAATAGAAACTTTAAAAATTATACACACAAAACAGATTCTTATATCAATGATAATCCTTAAAGGTATATATAAGTTTCCTGGGTTTCAAATGTTTGGTAAGAAACAGGCAGTGATGATCTGAAAAATATGTGTTATATAGAAAAGTTCAGAGTACTTACAGAGTTATATGCCCGCAAGTAAAATCCAACTTTGCACACCCACAGGGAGCTTACATAACTCAAGTACACACAGGAAATACAGCAAGGTACAGATTTTGACCTTTCTGATAGAGGGCACAGGAAGTAACTGTTGCAGATGGAATCACATGGTAAGTCTGCGCTCACAGTGAATCAGAGCACAAGGGGAGGTGGGAGAGAGAGAGGGAGGAGAGGGAGAGAGAGAGAGAGGAAGAACAAGTAATTGTGGGTGGAGTGAATGTGAGAAGAGTGAGTGTGGGTGGAGTGAGTGCGGATGAAGTGAGTGAGTGTGGGTGGAATGAGTGTATGTGGAGTAAGTGTACATGGAATGAGGGAGTTTGGAGTGAGTGTGGGTGGAGTTAGTGTGGGTGAAGTGAGTGGGTATGGGTGGAGTGAGTGTGGAGTCAGTGAGTGAATGTGGATGGAGCAAGTGTGAGTGGATTGAGAGAGTGAGTGAGTATGGGTGAAGTGAGTAAGTGTGAAGTCAGTGATTTTGGGTGGAATGAGTGAGTGTGGGTGGAGTGAGTGTGGATGGAGTAAGTGAGTGTGGGTGGGTGTGTGAGTGTGGGTAGAGTAAGTATAGATGGAGTGAGTGTGGGTAGAGTTGAAGAGTGGGTGGAGTGAGTATGGGTGGATTGAGAGAGTGTAAGTGGAGTAAGTAAGTGTAGGTGAAGTGAGTGGGGTGAGTGAGTGCAGTGAGTGTGAGTAGAGTGAGTATCGATGGAGTTAGTGTGTGTGGGGAATGAGTGTGTATGAAGGGAGAGAGTGTGAAATGGGTGGAATGAGTGAGAGGTGAGTGATCAGAGACTATTTTATTCTTTGTAGGCTTTAGTAATAAGTGCAGTTACATCCCGAGTGAGACAGTTTGCACAGTGTCTCTGAAACAATAGGGAGATGAAGCAGAGGAAGTCCTGGCAGAGATCTGCCTTTACAACTTCAGTTCTTGTACTGAGCACATGCCAGAAGCCACTGAGGTAAAGATTGATACAATGTATTAGCCCGATACTGAATTTGAATTTTATGCTAATTTAGGCTGGATTTTCTAGGGGTGTACACCATCAAATGCAAATGCAAAAAACAATAGGTCATTTTGCGAACTCCAGGTAATCTAATTAATGTATATTTTGGGATATTTTCATGGAAGGTTTTTTTCATACACTACTAATTATCCTCTATCAGATACATTCATAATCCCGCAAAAATAAATATGCCTTGAAGGAACTACAGATATGGTTGTATTTTCCCACTGCAGGGTCTGGATACCTATGTATCTCAAAAGCCTATTGTGCCTTTCTGGGAACTCTCTATATGGGTCTGATGATGAAATCTATATAATTAAAATAGTATTATGAAGAATAACTTTTCTTAAACTCAAATAACTTATGCAATAAAATGGCCAGAACTCTTCATAACCTTGAATTGGTTAGGAGGTTGTTTGGCCATTTTTTTAATTTCACTGGGACAGACTGCTGTATACACTACAATAATTCTGCTACAGCTGTCCCTCTCCCAGTCACGAGGGGAACAGATGCACCCCAAACCTTCCTGTTTTATGTGATGTTGGAAGTCTCAGCTCCTGGCTGGTATCTCCAGGTCAGGGACCAGTTTAGGATACTAGGAACCCAGGATCATGAACAGGTGAAGGTCTATTCAGAATAAGACCTAGCAGGATACAGCAGGAACCCAGGAGAGGTATCAGAATGCCCTCAAGGGATTTAGCTCGTAAGCTCTTTCCCAAGAATAACAGCACACCATGATTATGTACAATCAAACTGAGACTGATTTATTGATTACAGAACAGCACATTTATACAAAACAAGACATAATCTGGGATGTCATTCCCCTGATTACCCCCTGTTGCCATCTGACTGCTAGCCTTAACCCTTGCTTTGTTCTCAGCTTTCCTAGGGGTATTCAGTCAGAACAATGGCGGTTAATCTTTTCTTGCCACCCTATTCATAACTGAATGTCCATTATTCTGGTCTGACAGGACTTCTCAACTGAGTACCCTGCAAATTGTGACCCTCCTTCCCCAGGGAACCCTGATAATATGCTTTATTTAAATCCCTGTGGAAAATCTAACATTTTAATACCAAACATAATTGGGTGCTATTCACATGCCAATAACCACACACCAGAACAGACATTACACATTAACGCAATAACAAAGAACAGCGGTAACAACATGGCTGTCATAGTCCACATATCCAGGAAGATATTGCACCTTCCTGGAACAAGGGGACACTTTTGTACATTTAACTTATGTCAGTACAGGACCCCCCACCTTTGCATAGTCCCAACAGTTGTATGGCCCCCCGGTATGACATAGCCTGTCTATGGGAGTTAGAATATGGAAAGCTTTCCCATAGACTCTCGTTGTAAAAGTTATAATTATGTTTACATGGCTTTTCCTGAACTTAGCCTTCCCTAAAAGGGTAAACTGGTCAGGGCTGCACAAAGTGACTTTCCTATGGGCCTCCCCCTGGCCACAGTCCCGGCAATAATTATTCAAAAGGGGTGGGGCTACGTGGCACAGCATGTTGGGTACAAACCTATAAAAGTAAAAGCTTTAAAGTATAACTACTAGCATTACATTATACCTCAAGCATACTTATACACTTTTTTTTTTATAGTACAGTGATCTTTTAATTATATTAAAGGGCCATGGTTTAGATGAGTGTGCCAAAGTAAATTTTGATTCACCTTGTTGTTTAAGCCGTGCGTTACACTCAAATCCATTTCTGATTGCTACTTGCTTTGACATTTTATGCTGTGACCCTGACACTGAACCTTGCTGCTCTGATGGCATTCAATGAAAATAGGTGGATTGGCCAAAAACATTTTCAAAGCAAAATGTAGATTCCTACAGTATATGGTACATACAATGGGACATTTTGCTGGGAGATTTGCTGGGTTTTGAATACAGCCTTATACGTAGGTATCTGCTACTGAAGCTCTTAATCCAATATGGAACTCTTGGAACTCAGGTTCTGTCAACCAGTTTCGCAAGTGGCCAATTACAGTACAACCGGCATCTACTTTAAGCTTTTAAAACGTTTATGTAGTAAATATTAGTATAAACAGCTTTTTTTAAATTTAATTTCATATATTTTGAGGAAAGGTTTACTGAAAATGCATGTTTTTATCATCATCTTTAACATGGAGTGTGGAACACAGTCGGTTTAGTAGCAACGTTTAGGGAGATGAGCTGACTCTAAAAACAGCTATTTTCATGTAGGTTTTATTTTAAAAAACGGATCAATTACTTTCTACTCTTCACATTCATCATGTATTTATGTCATCTTCCTGGGTTCCCTGGTGGTCCAGTGGTTAGGATTTGGTGCTTGTGACCTGGGTTTGATTCCAGTCAGGGAACTAAGAGGTCACACCATCCTGAAGCCATGCAGAGTTGGACCTGGTCAGTACTTGGATGAGAGACCACCTAGGAATACCAGGAGGTCTGTATGAAGGAACTAGCAACCCACTCCACTATCTCTGCTATAAATCTCAAGTGGATCAACATGATGTGTTGAGCTCCATGAGATCACAGAGAGTCGGACATGACTGAACGACACAAACACAAAAATTACATGCAACCATTGGTCCACAAATATAACAAAGTGCTGAAACTGAACCAGGAATTAGGCTTGATGTATCCATCCAAATTAGAATGATGAAAAGATTTAACACTCTCTGATTTAACCAATTGGGCCTATCCTCCCTCATTTTGAGAGTTAATTAATCACTTTAATATTAGTAGCAGAAAGGGAGGATCTTTTGGATAAATTATGCAAAAATAATCCTAACTTTCAGGTTTGTACAAGTCTCACCTGAAAATATAATAACAGCAAAATGCCATAATAAGTATGTTTATGTGTACTTTTCATTTCGGCAATACCTGGGACCTTTACTGTGTCCCTTTAATGTGAGACAAGAAAGTGTTGTTTGCAAGGCTGCGTCCTATGACCTGGGAGCCATCAGCTAATGGCAAAAAAAACTATATTGAGCCAGCAACTCTCAGCCTTTCATAAACCTATAATGGTTTCAGATGATGTGTTTATTATTTTATTGTTAAAATATGATATCATCAAAAACATATTGTTGACATCAGTAAAAACAAGAAATAAGATTTGAGCTGTGATTTGTGCAATAATAACGCATACAGATTATATTCATTTCCCCGCAGGCTGTTATCTCTGGCCATTCCTTTCAGTTTGTAGAGCTGCTATCACTATTAGATTATCAGGAGATTGTGCCCTAAATGAGACATCAGTTTCTAAACAAAGGAAAGAACTTTATACTGTGTACAGATGTTAATAAGTAGCAGGTAGAAGTTAAATCAATATCTGGCCAATATCTAATGTGTTACTGACATTGTACCACTAAATACGTAGAACAGCTACCACACAGAGGACCAACAGTAGGTGACCACAATAAAAGGGACACAGCAGAGGATACAGTCGTGGTAGGATAATACACAACCAATAAAATATGAATATTTACTGTTGGAAGATGTTTAGAAAATACTTTTAGTAATTAAAAAAAGCTTTCAATTTAAATCACATATATAGTTGTGAGCATGCGGGTCGTTGCAAACGCTGCGGGCTCGCATAGCCATAAAAAAATGGCCGCCGAAAAAAACAAAAACGAGGCTACAGGACCCTAAAGACGCAAAACACCACCAAACACATACGGATTTTCCAAAAACGACCGACGCGATCCAAGGACGCTAAATCAGCCACAGCGCGTACCACACATTAGGCTCCATTTTACAACACTAACTTACACAATCTAACAGATTTTCCTCGCGCATGCACACTATTTACACTACACACTGCACACATTGCTGACACTTACACAGCAGCTCCACAGCACTCAAAACACACATTCTATGCTGCAGCAAGATGGAAACAGATTGCCAGCTCTTCTGCACAATGCTTCCTGCATATATTACTTAAAAATAGGTAAAGTATATTCATTTATTATTTTATTAATTATTTCATTAGCATACAAAAAAACCCCACAAAGAACCAACAGCCTCGCAATGAGCGCCGAAGGATCTCGGAACACCAACAAAATTAATGTATGAACCAAACAGCATTACCTGCCTTACAATCTTATTGCCGTCATTTTGTGACGGGCAAGTCGCTAGTGTACTATATTTGTCACTCAGCTCAAGAGATCCTCCCACCAAACTTCTTGTTTTCAGTATCTAATTTTCCTCATTAATGGATTAATGGCTTCGTTCTTGCATATGGCTTCTATTGTATTAGAAGCCACATACAAAAGGAAGTCATTAATCAATAATTAGGTAATTAGGTACTGATAAGAAAGCTAGAGTAATGGGACAATCTCTTAACCTGAGTGACAGACAAATATAGTAGATTTCTGTTGATAAAGAATATTTTAATAATTTCAAGTGGCAAATATTCATATTTAAATTAACACTGTAGTGTCCAATTGGGACCTCTGCTGTGTCCTTTTGAAGTGAAAAGGTCCCATTCATTGCAGACATTAAAAGTACTCAGATGGAGGCTATTTGCTTCAGGAAATGCAACCACAGCTCTCAAGAAATGTAAACGCCCCTCTCACATACCCAACTTTTACCAATGTATCATGGATGACTCCAGGGTCCAGCAGGACAACAAAAACTCAGGGGCGAACCCAGGCGGAAAAAGCGCACCCACAGACACACACACTCACAGACACATACAGACTTACACTCACTCACAGACACACACTCACAGACTCGCACTCATTCACACACTCACACAGACACACTCACTCACAGACACACACTCACTCACAGACACACACACACTCACAGACACACTCCTAGACACACACTCACTCACAGACACATTCACAGACACAAGCAGACTTACACACACTCACACACAGTCACACTCATTCACACACTTACTCACAGACACTCACTCACAGATACACACACTCACACACACACTCACACAGACACACTCATAGACACACACTCACAGACTTACACACTCACTCACACACACAGAGGCACATACTGCCACAGACCCAAGCACTCACAGACACACACATGGGCACAGACAAATACTCACTCACAGACTTACACACACTCATTCACACACTTTTTCCCAGACTCTCAATCACAGACCCTCATTCACAGACACACACACTCACAGACACACTCACAGACACTCACTCACACACTCACAGACACTCACAGACACGTACACACACACTCATTCACACACTTACTCACAAACACTCACTCACAGACTTAAACACACTTACTCACAAACACACACACACTCTCACACACTCACACAGACACAATCATAGACACACACACACTCATCCACACACTTACTCACAGACACTCACTCACAGATACACACACACTCACACAGACACACTCATAGACACACACACACTCACAGACTTACACACTCACTCACACACACAGAGGCACATACTGCCACAGACCCAAGCACTCACAGACACACGCACTAACACAGACACACACACACATGCACACAGACACACACATGTGCACACACTCACAGACACACACTCACTCACATTCACACACTTTCTCACAGACCCTCACTCACAGACACTCACAGACACTCACACACACACTCACAGGCACTCACTCACTCTCAGACAGGCACACTTACAGACAAACAGACTTACACTCACTCATACTCATTCACACACTTACACAGACACTCACTCACACACACAGACACACACTCACACACACTCACACACACAGAGGCACAAACTGACACAGACAAAAGCACTCACAGACACATGCACTAACACAGACACACACACACAGACACACGCACGCACACAAGCGTGCACGGGGCGGCATCAGCAGCTAATGACCAGTGTTCTTGCCGCAGCTCATGCCGCCCCAAGGAGGTTGCACCTGGGGTGGTCCGCCCCCTGCGCCCCTTCCTTTCTATGCCTGTGCCTGCCACTGATTACATATACTAAAGAATACATTTCTGATTTTTTAAATAGTAAAGAAAAAAATCACTCTTGATGGGGTTTTAACCCAGTAACATCTCCTCCAAAGGTAGAAACACTCGCTATGTGCACAGCCTCAGCTGTTACTCTAGCTGCTATGATATAATGAAGTAGTTACAATGGCTCAGCCCTTGCTTCATTCAAACTCTGTGCATCTGATTCTAATTAATATTCATTATGTTCCACGCGGCCCAGAGCTCATTACTCATTCAGACAGAGGCAACACAGTGAAATAGCCTGACTTCAATTGATCATAACCCATGTGCTTTTTCACCATATACCAAATGGTGCAGAGCACATATATACTTTTGTGTAAACATTTAAATGGGTAAAATGTTACTAGTAATCAAAAACTACTCCCTCAGGTGGGGGTGTCATTATAAACTGAACAAATAAGACAGGAATGGAAAATTTTAAATAAAGCAATTAATAATACAATACCGAGCCAAAAAGAACAATCTCACAGTCCCTTCTCAATGATAAGAACAACGAACTAAGAGTCATCAATTTATCTGACATATATTGAGACCTAAGCATGTATCCATGTTATCTAGAAGTTTAAATTTCTGCCTAACAGCAGATCTTGATAAAGAACATTTTAGCTTAAAAGGTTTATTGGTTGAGGATAAAGTTACTATATATGAATTGATTAAAATGTTGGAGGAAATAACCATATTAACCTCAGATCTAACACAAGGATACTTTTTTATACTGTATATATTTACAATAATATCTTAAATGAAACAGAAAAGGGTTTACTTATAACATCCAAAGAAAACAATTTTGACACAAAAGAACCCTAAAGGGACAATACTATATCTTCTTCCTAAAATACACAAAAAGCTATTGTACCAAAGCTAATCATATCTCCTCTTAGACACCTTTTTATAAAGAGAAAATAAGTTTAATTTGGTTAGTCTTTCTTCATAACTTCGCCCCTCCATTCCCCTTATTAGTTTTGTTGCCCTCCTCTGTACCTTTTCCAGCTCTAAAATGTCAATTTTTTGAAGTGGTGTCCAAAATTGTACTCCATATTCCAAATGAGGGCGTACTAGAGATTTGTATAGATGTTATTATATATTTCCTTCAAACTGATTTGGTCTGATCTTAAAGAATATGACAAATTCATTATTAGACTTCTCACTTTTATTTTAAGGTTTAATTATTTAACATTTTGTGATTTCTTATATGTACAAACACAAAGATGAAGCTATATTTCTGTAAGTTTTAGAAGGAGTAACAATATTGGAGACAGATTAGTTCACAGCCACTTTGTTCAATTTCCACTAAAGCCATTTATGGTTAAAGGTTCCTACCCACATGGTTGACCTTGTGTTTACATATGGTTAAACAAACCCATCAAAGAGATTACTTTGGTATTTTTTGATTTAGACGTAGGTGGTAAACATTGTCTTTCTTTCCATGCTCTGTTTGTAGCTGTCATGTTTAGAACATTAATCCAATACATCATAACACACAGAGTGTCTCACTTTTGGTTAATTATATACACATTTAATGTTTAAGAATATTATTCACTATTATCAATGTTATCCAGTGTGACGATCCGATTGGTAGGGGCTAGTACAAGGCCAGGACCACCTGCTATAAACTACATGTTACTACCCACAAGGACCGTTTGGGTTCTTTGAAACCTCGGCACCAGCACCCTGATATCTGGTTTCCTTCCTGTGGCAGTGACCAGGACAGGTTACTTGCAGGGTAGAGATAGGATAAGTATCGCAGCTACCAGTAGCAAAATAAATAGACACACAATTTCTATATGTCTAAGACTGAACTGCCTTTATTCAGTTCCCAAAACCAACTGACTGTTTATTCTCTCTCTGCACAGAAAGACACACACACAAATACCACCAAACCTCTTTATCACTAAGGCTCCCAACCTCATATTTGTACAGTATACATTCATGCATGGCCACACCCAGTAGTCCTAAGAACCCCCCCCCCCCCCCTTCTTACTATATTTTACCACTCGGAGGGGGCAAAAACCGGCTCCATACATGATGGCTGTTCCTTTGACCAGGCTTGAGGAACGTATATGGCTGGGGAAGGAAGTTATATCTAGGATTGCATCAGGCTATCAATAACATCATATACATTGTAATCAAGAAACCATAGCAGTAACTATATATACACATATTACATATTTTAAACATGAAACAGAACGCAGATCATGGTGGCAATATAATTCCCCTAGACATTTTCCAATGGGGCGGCATGGTCTCTTTGGTGGCTCAATGCACAAGGATCCAGGCTCTGAAAAGGGGGTCCGTGACACCCAGTATTTGCATAAAATCTTTACTCATGTATCATGAGTACGATTGGTTTATTTAATCAAACGTACACCTTTTCATAAACGTATACAAAACTATTTATATCATTTTTTGCATTCATTATTGCTCACATATATTCACATAAATTCCCAATTTTCCAGAAATTGGCTGTTTTTGCTTTCTCCACTCTATTGGAGTATTTGTTATTAATAGCTCAAATGCCACCCATCAAGTTCATAGGTGCAGATCTGTTTAGTAACCACATTATTCTGCAATGGTCAGAAAGGAATACAGAATTAGTGTTCAATTGGGTATTTCTCTTTTTTCTCTTATTTGAACTGGTGCTATATAATTAATAGATAATAATACTGAATTTGTGGAACCAAGTACTAACATTGTATAACTTAACTCTACTTATAATATAGATTAAGGACAACTCCAGTTCTCGTTTTGTTCTTTTTTAGAATTGATTCCTCTTTAAAGGTATATATAAGTTTCCTGGGTTTTAAATGCTTGGTAAGAAACAGGCAGTGATTATCAGAAAAATATGTATTATATAGAAAAGTTCAGTGTACGTAGAAAGTTATAGACAGGAAAGTAAAATCCAGCTTTGCACACCCACAGTGGGCTTACATAACCAAGTACACAGAGGAAAGCAGCCAGGAACAGAGTTTGACCATTCAAAATGAGTACTTGCTGCAGGATGGAATCACATGGTTTGGAGCGGTCTGAGCTCACAGCTGATTCAGAGCACAAGGATAAAGAGAGAGAGATTACATATCCCAGGCTGCTTTGCAACACAGGAACCTCAGAGTTTAATACAAATGTATCAGCTAACCTTTGCTTTCTTCTGATTGGCCAAAAAGAATTATGAATTTTATCCTAATCTTAGCATGGATTTTCAGGGGTGTCAACTAACCAAACCTGCAGCTTGCAAGCTGAAGAGAGTTAGCAAACAGCAGGGTGAGTTTGTAAATGTTTATTTTGATATTTTTTCATCCAAAAATGTTAAAAAACTTGTTTCATATTAAACAAACGTATATGTCAATAGTTTGACAATGATGTTGTTATTATTTCCCCAAATTTGTTTTTTCTATTTATGTATGTTGTAGTATTCTTTTAGTAAATCGTGCCACTTCTGACCAATTACATCTAATAAATCAAAGGAATAGTGGGTCAGTATCCACAAAAACTCTGCTTCAGAATGTAAAAACCTCAAATTTTCAAAATAGAAATGCAGTAGTGAGTGGTATGCTTAACAATAAAAGTAATACAAATGGAGACTATTTCTATGTGGAGCAGTTTTAGCTTTTGATCAATCACTTGTTGGAACTTTTTGCAAAATCCGTTATCTGTAAGCACCTAGGGTAAGGTGCAGTGCACACTGCTACCTCTGATCTTCTGTTATCTGTGCTTTCTACCTCTGTTTAAATAGTTTGTTTAAGGAAATATGGCCAAAGAACTTTAGGTCAAAGTCTGATGAACTTCTGGCCAGGTCTTTGCTTAAATCACTAGGGAAGCAGCTTTGACCTTCACTTTTTGATGAGGGTCGTTAAACAAAGCAAATAAAGAATTTTATCTGTTGACTGAGGGAATCAGCAGTATTTTTTATGATTGTGTAATGTCATGTTCCATTGTCCTTTTTAACTCTTCTACATCCAGTAATTTCCACCATTATAAGTAATAGACAGATATAATAATTCTAAATATAAACTGAAGGGTCAGAAATGCTCAGTATGTCTACAGATTGTCGTGCCAGTACTGTGGGCTCTTCTATAGGCTTCTGGCCTTCTGGAGAGGGCTACTGTGCAATAACCACAAAACACGTCTCTGAGCATCACTGACCTCTCAATTTCCATATGTATATATGTATATATATATATATATATATATATATATATATATATATATATATAAAAATATATATATATATATAAAACAAAGTGAGCTAAAAGAGGTTGCTCTCAGAGTAGCCTATCATGGCTATAGAACTAACCTATTAAGGTTGGTTCGTTCTCTGATGAGCACCTCTGACTTTGTTGTTTTGTATATGCAAATTACCTTTAGGGATTAGTCTCCCTAAGGGTAATAGGGGACTCCAGACGTGGACCCCTTGCTCACTGTGCCTTAGGGAGTTCAGCTGCACCTCACTGACAAAGCCCATAAAGGCAGAAACGCGTCTGGGGTTTGCTGTTCCTCCTGTTCAGGGTAGAATTGCCTGGTATTTCGGGGCTGGATCGCTCTTTTGAGTAAGACCAGGCTGATGTACTACAGGATATTTCTCCCTGTGAAAGGCACAAGTGAGCTAAAAGAGGTTGCTCTCAGAGTAGCTTATCATGGCTATAGAACTAACCTATTAAGGTTGGTTCGTTCTCTGATGAGCACCTCTGACTTTGTTGTTTTGTATATGCAAATTACCTTTAGGGATTAGTCTCCCTAAGGGTAATAGGGGACTCCAGACGTGGACCCCTTGCTCACTGTGCCTTAGGGAGTTCAGCTGCACCTCACTGACGAGGCCCATAAAGGCAGAAACGCGTCTGTGGTTTGCTGTTCCTCCTGTTCAGGGTAGAATTGCCTGGTATTTCGGGGCTGGATCACTCTTTTGAGTAAGACCAGGCTGATGTACTACAGGATATTTCTCCCTGTGAAGGGCACAAGTGAGCTACAAGAGGTTGCTCTCAGAGTAGCTTATCATGGCTATAGAACTAACCTATTAAGGTTGGTTCGTTCTCTTATGAGCACCTCTGACTTTGTTGTTTTGTATATGCAAATTACCTTTAGGGATTAGTCTCCCTAAGGGTAATAGGGGACTCCAGACGTGGACCCCTTGCTCACTGTGCCTTAGGGAGTTCAGCTGCACCTCACTGATGAGGCCCATAAAGGCAGAAACGCATCTGAGGTTTGCTGCTCCTCCTGTTCAGGGTAGAATTGCCTGGTATTTTGGGGCTGGATCACTCTTTTGAGTAAGACCAGGCTGATGTACTACAGGATATTTCTCCCTGTGAAGGGCACAAGTGAGCTAAAAGAGGTTGCTCTCAGAGTAGCTTATCATGGCTATAGAACTAACCTATTAAGGTTGGTTCGTTCTCT
This sequence comes from Discoglossus pictus, assembly GCA_027410445.1. Classification (NCBI taxonomy): domain Eukaryota; kingdom Metazoa; phylum Chordata; class Amphibia; order Anura; family Alytidae; genus Discoglossus; species Discoglossus pictus. The sequence continues at coordinate 536,957,371 of CM050163.1, read as the reverse complement.
GATGAGCACCTCTGACTTTGTTGTTTTGTATATATATATATATATATATATATATATATATATATATATACATACATTGTCATATTGTACACAGCTGCTATATCAAGGAAAATTAAGTCTTATAATGATCATATGAAAAATGAATGATACAATATATATATTTTTTTGTATAAATCATAGTTATGTTTCTTTATAACAGACACGTTCTTGTTGAGGGAATGGTTAGTTTAAAGCAATGGGCATGATCATTAACATGTTTCTGTGTAGGAGAGGCGGAGCTAGCGTCTGGAGCAGGAAGACGCGTCGAGAAAGAGCTCCTGCTCCAGATCTATTAAAGAGGCTCAAAAAGGGCCAAAAAGTCCGGCCAGGGCAGGCCACAACCCCCCACAAGACCGGGGGGGAGTATAAGAGTCACCCCCGAACCCCCCGAGACGCACCTTGAAAGCCCACGGTAGGGCACAAAAGGGCTGAGGCCCAATCAGGGCTCCTCTACCGGAGGACTCAAAGTCCCGTGGACCGGGGGTACCATCCGGGCCCTGCTGGGTCCGGCATCAGGAGCTGTACAGCTGTGACCTGGAGGGATCCCAGAGCTGGGAGGCGGCCATCTTGACGGCACACGAGGCTGCGGGAGGCCCAGACAGGGTGAGTGCCCCAAGAGAGGGCCAGGGGCTCCCCGGGGGGCGATCCCAGGCGACTGGACAGGGCTGAGAGGCCTGAGAGGGCTGAGAAGGCAGCAGGAGAGAGGGGGAAAGAGCCCGCGAAACGGGAGGCCGCCATTTTGCAATCTGGGCCTGGTGGAGGGGCCTTGGCCAGCCCTGTATCTCCCTTCAGCATCCCACACTGCTAAGGAGTGAAACACCAAGAGCCATTGAGGCTGCTGAACTAAGGTCAGGCTGCTCAGGATAGGATCTGCCCTACAAGCCTGGCACAGCGTGACCCTCTCCCTGATCCAGCTCATGTAAGTGACTCTGCATTTCTTTATTAAGCACAATACTGGTGCACGGCCATCTTTATTGCTCCTTCACATACAGACTGCCTCTGGTAGCATATATCTGACCAGAATAACAGTGAGAAGGCTTCTACGCCAATTCTTCTCGCAGTGGCACAGACCACTATTTGCTGATATCCACGTTCATACACCTGGAAAGACACAGCATCAGGAGTGAAAGTAGCCTGGGAACGCAGACCCCCACCCCATTTGTGCGGCATCAGTTACCCAGTATATATTGGCCATTGGCGCGAGGTTGTCACAGCGCTTTAGGGCAATTCTGAAGTGACAGTGACACCTAGTAGTTGAAAAATTCAAGACGCCTGGCAGGGGAGGACTGAAGAAAATGGGCACGCACGCTTCATATAGAAGGTATGTGCGGAAGGGATCCTGGAGCTAGAGGCAATGGGGAGGCGACAAGCAGAGTAAGCTAAAATAATGAGATTCTATTCATGAGCGACAAGGAATACCCCAGTACCCTAGCCTGAACAGCCGCAGCGCACATAATAGTCACAAACCCCATGCCAGGGGCGGTGTCCTAGCAGCCCACACAAGCTAAAATAGCCAACACCAGGGAGACCCTCTATAACCAAGACGAACCCCTGGTGACCTGTGGGCCTGGAGCAGAAGCAGGACCGATGATGAAGAAAGGGAAGAAAAGCATAACCTCCAGGGGCATATCCGATCATTTCCCAGTAGCAACCACACCGAAAAACAAAGCAGGGGAGAGCTCCCCAGAACGGTCGGAGATGTCGGAAGCTGAGGGAGATCGGCCCAATACAATCACAGATGTGGACTTCTCAGTGTCGGCAATGGCCAAATTCGAAGTGTTGCTGAATACCCAGCTGGCGTTGGCCCTAAAGGAGGTGAGAGATGAGATCTGTACGGTGGGACAGAGAACCCATGAGCTGGAACGAACAACTGACCAAATCATATCCACTCAGGAGGAAGATAAGCTGGAGATAAGTGCTAATACTTCCCGCATTGAGGCTCCTGAAAGCAAGATAGAGGATCTAGAGAATAGATCCCGAAGACACAACGTCCGTCTGAGAGGCGTCCCGACAAAAGTGGGAGACATCATGGCGTACCTTGAAGCAGTATTCTTTACCATCATTCCCGGCCATCAAAAGGAGGAACTGCTGATAGAAAGGGCCCATAGGGCTCTGGGTGGCCCTAGCAACCCAGAAAAACATGTTTCTGTGTAGATCATCTGAAATATAAATATGTGATGGCACTGGGGAAGGCATGTAACAAGGGAAAATGGATAATGGTTGGAACAACAGATATAAGTGAATGGGACTAATAGCCACAATAAATTTGGGCTACGTGTTAAAACGTAGCCCGTAACGTAGATCTTAGAGATATTTGACATTAAGTTAGACCCGTAATGCAGCCCGCAGATGACTTCCGGGTTAAAACGCAGCAAGGCCGAGAAAAGGCTACATGTTGAGCAACGGTGAACTTAGCACCCGTAAATCCTTTGACTGTCAAGCCCGTAACCGCTACTTTTTTTCAATTTAGCTATTAAATTGCAAAGAACACGCAATGTGCAACACACAAATGGAGCCCAACGTGTGCTCCAAAGGACCCGCAAAGGGGGTAAAGTCCAATACGTAGCACTTGTAATGCTAACAAAAACACACTACTGTACTTTTATTAACAGTGAAAGTGATGTTAGGTCTTAGAATTAATAGCACAACATTCTCAAGCCCGCAAATCGGCTCATTTTATGTATATATTTTGTGTTCTATCGATCCCCGGAAATCAATGTGTTAATAAATATACTGTAACCCGCATGTGATAGACTATCATATTTGCGGCTTTATTATTATTGCATTATAACTTGAATGTGGGTTCGCTCGTAGATCATATTTGAATCCTGTAAGTCTTTGAAATCCATCCTCCATTTTCTTGTGACAATCTCTGTTTCCATTGGCTCCATCTAAACCCGTAACTACGGGCTTGCTTAATTGATTACATTCTAGCCCGCAAAGCTACCGGCCAACAGATGGTTTACGGTTTTGTGTCTCCAGCTTGTAGCTTGCAGCCTTTCTAATTTAATAGCCCCGTAACTTGGGGGAATTTCAAGCACGCAGCCGTTACGATCTTCTCTTTGGAGTTACTGGCTTGGAATTTAATGTCGGCCTAAGACAGCATAAACAATACATATATATGCAAGAATGTGGGACCAAGGTAAAGGTAAAGAAAGGTTTATGAATAACTTTTTTTGTATTGTATTGCTCCAAGCATTGCTCTACTAGTCTACCTCCCCCATTTTTTATCTGCCAATGTCTCTCTTTATTGCATGTCTTACTAACTTTTTCTCTTTCCCTTCCTATGCACTTTCTCCCTTATCCATTTGCCCCACCAGTCTTTTGTCCCTTTAACTTGTAACCAGATTAAATTCTAAGCCCGTAAGTGCAACGTGAGACCCGCAACTGCTGCGGGCTTGAAATTTGGCAGAGTTACAGAGCTATTAAATTAGAACATGCTGTGAGTCGCAAACCTGTAAACCATTTGTTGAAGGTTGGATTCGTGGCCGTGAACGTGATCAATTAGTCAAACTGTAGTTATGGGTTTAGATGAAGCCAATGAAAACAGAGATCCTCATAATTACATGCAAGTTCCATTATCTGTATTAACAGATTGATTACTGGGATCAATATAACACAGAATTTAAACATTAAAAAAATTATTTTATATTGCCAATTTGCGAGCTTCAGAATGTTGTGCTATTTATTTCAATACCTAACATCACTTTACCTTTTCATATAAGTACAGTAGTGTGTGAATATTTGTAATCACAGTGCTACGGATTGGACTTTACTCCCCTTGCGGGTCCTCTCTGGTACCCGTTGGCTTCTTGGCTCCATTTGCGGGTTACGGGTTTGAACGCCAGTGAATTTGTTGCAATTTATTAGCATGATTGGAAAAGTAACAGTTACGGGCTTGAAAGAACAAATGATTTGCGGGCGCGCAAGTTTAATTTTCATGTCCCATAGGGTTTTCTCGCCCCTACACCGCAAGTTGTTTGCAGGTTGCTTTACGAGGTCAATTTAATAGCCGTAAGTCTTGTGGGCTATATTACGAGCTACGGTTTTACACGTTTACACAATTTAATGTGGCTATTGGTCTATGGCCATATAAGTATAATTATTCATTTTCTCTAGTTCCCCCTTTGTCCTGCCAGTCACTTTCTCTTACCCTTGTAGTTTCTCACTTACCCATTTGCCCCACCAGCCCTTTGTCTCTTTAACTTGTGTGTGTTGTCCTTCTATGGACTCTAAGTGTCATTGTTCATTTTCTCTAGGTCCTGCTTTGTCCGGCCAGTCTCTATGTTTTTTACCAGCCCATAATAATCGGTCTCTATATTTTTCCTGCTAGTTGCTCGCTCCCCAGGTCCTACCAGAATTTCTCCCCTCTTGCTCTACCAAGACCAGGTCATACCAATATCGCTCCTGCTGTCTTCTGTCTCAATGTCTTTTCCCTGCTATTCTCCTTTAATGTTCCATGTTGATTCTGGTGTTGTTAGACACTATTGGTGTTGGGAGTCTTTGAAAGCAGTGGTGACAAAGATATTTCCAACAAATAGCTTGCTGGACACAATTTAGATTATTGCTACAGGACCAAAGGTCCCAGGGTAAAAGTGGAAGCAGATATGGAGGACATATGTTTCATTATTGAAATTTATTTTTAACTCATACAAATTAAACACCTTGCTACAAGTAAAAAAAAAATGCTTTATCCAGCTTCTTAGTTTTAAGTATTTATAGAAGTCAACGGGCAATACCGTTGTTGCAAATTTTATTACCCTGTATCCAACAAAGTTTTGGAGATCATGGCACAGTCTGGATTTAAGGAACAGCGGGAGCTATAATCTATATCTAGTTATGCTGTGCCATGAACTAGACCCGAAATAGGGAGAATTGACAGGAGATATCTGACATCAATTGAAGCATTCAATCAGTCCATTATCTCATTAACTGGCAGATTGTATTAGTGTATGCTGTGTTCACGCCGATTGAACTGTGTATAACCCTACAACTATGTTTAAATAAATGAATTAATTAATTAATTCTTGGACTAGTTATATACAGCTTGCCATTTGTTTTCTTAAGGCGAAAAAATATTTTATGGGTTGTATGATATTTTGGTTCTGGTTTTCAACTGTGTATGCCATCTACATCTACCACCCAGATGATCTGCTGAATTTGGCACAAGAACCCAGTTGTCTGCCAAAAACTACCATCTTCCATCAGCTTCGCTATCATGATTCCTGTTTTCACAAGTATATAAGGCCATTAGTATTTGGGAATGACAGACCACGTTAAAGAGGTTTAAGGATAAAAAAGGCAGAAGGGCAGATAGGGAGTGGAGTGCAGGGGAAAGAGAGTGGGGATGGGTGCAGGAGACAGAGATAGAGGATAGGTGCAGGGGAGAGAGGGGATGGGAGAGAGGTAGAGGATAGGTGCAAAAGAGAGGGAGAGGATGGGTGCAGAAGAGAGGGAGAGGATGGGTGCAGAAGAAAGGAAGAGGATGGGGCATGGGGAGAGAGGGGATGGGGTGAGGAGACAGAGTGAGAGGTTGGGGCGCAGGATGGAGAGGATGGGGGCAGGGGACAGAGTGTGGATATGGGGTGCAGGTGATGGGGTGCAGAAGAGGAGAGTTGACACCTTCTAACCTGCGGGCTCTTGCTCAGATAGGATTCAGGGTGGTGTGCAGTTGTTGGGCTCGCTTTTTTCTGGAATGCAGATGTGGGTGCGTGCATTTGTCGGCGGCCTGTTCTCCACAGTGCAAAGGTCAGGGTGCCATGTCTGAGTGTTTTGCGCCAATGTCATAGCTTTACTTAAATTGAGTTTATTATAAAACATGGAACTGGGAGACAAAGGTTTTCCCTGCTGGCATAAAGGATATAATGATAGCAAGGTTTGGGATTATATTATTATATTATCAGTGTAAGGGTCTAAATTGTTGGTGGGTTTTCTCCTATCTTCACATTGTGTATAGAATTGTAGTGAATGGTTTTGGCCAAGAGTTTATTAAAAAAAAGGAAATATAAAGACCCACCAATTAATAAAAATTCCCACAACTAGCATGGTGGGTTAAGAACAAGCTTACAATTGTAGCAGATGTAATGTTGGATGGTCAAAGTTGGTCCCCGGTGGACTTTTGGACGTGTCACCAATTGCCAACAAAGAATGGCTTAACTTTTTGATTAATACCAGTATAGGTCAAATTAAAAAAGACAATAAGTTAGCTAGAAAAACTCCCTTTGAACAATGTTGCTTGCATAATCCAAAAGGTAGGTCCCTCCAAACAATTTGTCATATAGATCATCTTGGGAAGCAGAACTTAATATGGACCTAGATGATAGGCAATGGGGACAAATATTAAAAATCCAGCAAACTCCTCTTTAAATATCACACTGAAGGAAAATGCATATAAATCTGTCATGAGGTGGTACCTCACAACAGCTAGACTTAAACTCACAAATCACATAGCAGATGGACTCTGCTTCAGAGGATGTAACACCATAGGAACACTAAAGCATATGTTGTGGGACTGTTCCAAAATTAAACACATCTGGTCTGCAACCTATTATACACAATGGGACATGAATATCTCTCAAAACCAGAGGAGGCATTACTAGGTTTACCGATATCAGGGTTACCAAAAACTGTCCAGTTCTTATACAATCAGATATTTTTGGCAGCCAGAATTAGAATTGCCAAACATTGGAAATGTAACTATCCCAACATATGAGGAGCTGATACGCAAAATTAATTTAATTCACTCAATGAGTGTCTTATCAGCCAAAATTTATGAGAGATACAGAAGATGGGCATCATGAGCTGACAGGTAATGTAAGAAAGATTTCCTTGGACTGATTACCTCTCCCCCCTTCTTCTTTCCCTTATTCCTGTTCCCTTTTCTGTTTTACTTTTATTATATGGTTGCTACTGAAGGTCGTCTTGTAAAGAATATGAGAGAACTAAGTTAATTTAAAAAAAATAAAGAATTGAGAAAGGTTTGATGAAAATATGTTTATGTTAGGACATCACATATATAGTTGTGAGCATACGAGCCCGCTCGAGCCGTTGCTCACGCTTGCGGGCTCGCACAACTCACAACCCCTCCTGCCCGCTCGCCGCTCTTAACTCCTCCCCCATCGCTCTTAACTCCTCCCCCGTCGCTCTTAACCCCTCCCCCGCCACTCTTAACTCCTCCCCTGCCGGTCTTAAATCCTCCCCGGCTGCTCTCAACTCCTCCCCCGACTGTTCTCAACTCCTCCCCCGGCTGCTCTCAACACCTCCCCCCTGCTGCTCTCAACTCCTCCCTGGGGAGGGACCGGCAGACATGCTGGGGACTGAGGTGAGAGAGACAGCCTGGAGGGAAAGAGAGACAAGAGGGACAGAGAGACAGGAGGGACACAGACAGGGAGAGTCAGGAGGGACACAGACAGGGAGAGTCAGGAGGGACACAGAAAGGGAGAGTCAGGAGGGACACAGACAGAGAGAGAGAGAGTGACAGGAGTAACACAGAGAGAGTCAGGAGGGATACAGATAGAGAGTCAGGAGGGATACAGATAGAGAGTCAGGAGGGATACAGATAGAGAGAGACAGGAGGGACACAGATAGAGAGACAGGAGGGACACACACAGAGAGAGAGTGACAGGAGTAACACAGAGAGAGTCAGGAGGGATACAGATAGAGAGAGACAGTAGGGACACAGAGAGAGACAGGAGGGACACAGACAGAGAGAGTGACACAGGAGGGACACAGATAGAGAGAGACAGGAGGGACACATACAGAGAGAGACAGGAGGGACACAGATAGAGAGACAGGAGGGACAGCGAGAGACAGAAGGGACACAGATGGAGGGACACAGATAGAGAGATAGGAGGGACACAGGCAGAGAGAGACAGGAGGGGCACAGAGAGAGACAGGAGGGACACAGACAGAGACACAGGAGGGACACAAATAGAGAGAGACAGGAGGGACACAGATAGAGAGACAGGAGGGACAGACGGAGACAGGAAGGACACGGATGGAGGGACACAGATAGAGAGACAGGAGGGACACAGACATAGAGAGACAGGAGGGACACAGATAGAGAGACAGGAGGGACAGCGAGAGACAGGAGGGACACAGATGGAGGGACACAGGAGGGACACAGATAGAGAGAGACAGGAGGGACACAGATAGAGAGACAGGAGGGACAGAGAGAGACAGGAAGGACACGGATGGAGCGACACAGATAGAGAGACAGGAGGGACACAGACAGAGAGAGACAGGAGGGACACAGATAGAGAGACAGGAGGGACAGCGAGAGACAGGAGGGACACAGATGGAGGGACACAGGCAGAGAGAGACAGGAGGGACACAGACAGAGAGACACAGGAGGGACACAGACAGAGAGACACAGGAGGGACACAGACAGAGAGACACAGGAGGGACACAGATAGAGAGACACAGGAGGGACACAGATAGAGAGACAGGAGGGACAGAGAGAGACAGGAAGGACACGGATGGAGGGACACAGATAGAGAGACAGGAGGGACACAGACAGAGAGAGACAGGAGGGACACAGAGAGAGACAGGAGGGACACGGATGGAGAGACACAGACAGAGAGAGACAGGAGGTACACAGAGAGAGAGAGAGAGACAGGAGGTACACAGAGAGAGAGAGACAGGAGGTACACAGAGAGAAAAGTGGAGTGGAAGTGACAGGGGAGGGAAAGCGGGGTAGAAGAGACAAGGGAAGGGAGAGCAGGGTGGAAGAGACAGGGTAGGGAGAGGGGTGGAAGAGACAGGGTAGGGAGAGGGGTGGAAGAGACACAGGAAAGGGAAATGGGGGAAGAGACACAGGGAGGAAGAGAAGGGAAAAGAAACGGGAGGGAGGGAAGAGACACAAAGGAGGGGGAGAGGGGTTGAAGAGACACAGGAGGGAGAGAGGGGAAAGGGGACACATGGGAGGGAGAGGGGGGAAGAGACACATGGGGGAGAGGCTCGCAATGAGCGCCTTTGGAGCTCATTGCGAGGCCCATGATGAGCTTCAAAGGTGCTTAGTAAAGTAGAGGGGGGAGTGGCTCTCATTGCGCGCCTACCGTCAAGTAGAGGGGGGAAAAGGTAGAGGGGGAGAGGCTCGCAATGAGCGCCAAAGGCGCTCATCACAAGGCCAGTTAAGTAGAGCGGGAGAGGCTAGCAATTTGTGGCAAACCCCATTGCCAGGCTTCAAATTTTATTGCCGTCATTTTTGACGGGCAAGTGGCTAGTACTATATAAATGCAATATGTTAAATTTTTGTGTGTTGTTTTTTTCTATGCATACTAAGTTGTGATAATCTTTTTTGTTTCTCTTTCTCACAATAAAAAAAAAAAAAAAAAGGAAATATAACCAAAGCCAACCTTGTCTGGTCCCACTGAGAAACGTAATTTTTACTGGAAGATCTCACATACCACATATACGGGAAACATTTTTTTGGGTATTACAGGACCTTGCCTGCCTCCAAATAACCTGCCTGGATTGACTAAGGATAGACTGTAAAACAGCCTATAGAAAATTAGCCCGTCATCATTACGGCAGTATAAGATGGAGGTTACATGTCAATCAATTAGCGTTTAGAGGTCCGATATGCGATCAGACTTGCAAACCCGCAAAATACAAAATAATAAAAATGAATGCCAATACTGTTATAGTCCATATGGGTGGCCTGCTATGTATTAACTCATTGATTACCAAGATCGATATAACCGCGGAATGAAACATAAAAATAATTAACTTTTTATTGTTGATTTACGAGCTTGAGACTGTTGTGCAATTCATTCTAATGTCTTTCATTGCTTTCCCCGTCTTTTACAGTGCAGTATTGACTTTTTATTTGCATTTACAGTGCTACAAACAGGTGTTTACCCCCTTGCGAGTCCTATCTGGTAGCCGTAGGATTTTCTTCTACATTTGCCGTTTACGGGTATGAAAACATTTCCGGGCCCGGGGAATTGTAGCAATTGAATAACAATCATAACTCTTGCAGATGTGAAAAATCAAAGGCTTAGATGGATGTAAGTTCTGGTTGTAACAACTGCAGGGATTTCAAGCCCGTAATCTGTAGACCGTTTACAGCTCGCAAAAAGACGCCAATTGAATAGCAAATTGGTTTATAGGCTCCTGTAACTTAAATTTCTCAGTTGAATGAGGCCCTATCTATTTAATTCAGATATCATAATTTTAGGTACGCTTATCATTTCAGCAAAAGCATGAGTACTTGCCTATTTTTAGATAGATGCTTCTACATTTCTCCTTGGAGCTGAGCCATACCATTCTTGTAGTATAAGATAGGTAGAACATCATTGAAGTTTTATTAAGAAGGAATATTCTGAGGATATAGAGTGTGTGGTACGTGTGGACTAACAGAACAGATCAATAAACGTGGCAGAAGTAAAACAGAAAGGACATTTAAAGGGCATTTAAGGAGCAAAGATGTCAGATATGTATCTCTCCCCCATTTTCAAGGGATTTGTAGAGCTTGGATGAGGGAAGGAAACTGGGTGATTATTAAATTAAAAAAATAAAAGTTTTTTTAGAAAAAGAATACCAGCAAGATGACAACATTAGATTAGAGATTAGATTGTTTTTTTGTTTGAAATTTACTATTTATAGAAAAGTTGCTAAATAGGTAGAAAAGTGATAAAAAACATAAAAAATCCCAAATCCTTGGGATATACAAGACTAACCTAAGTGATGTTTAAGCTTTTAATGTAAATAGAGTAACAGACTGGCCTACTGATTCCTATCTGTTTTGCACTCTATAGAGTGCAACATATAAATTACGCTGTTATAAAACATATGAAAAAATAATTGTATGGACTTTCACTATTTCATCAATCCATGCAATTTAGGTATTAGTCAGTTTTCCTACAACACAGACCATACTGTTGAAATAGGTAAAAAATGCATTATTTGCCCAGAGATGGCTCAATCCCAGTGTCTGTGGAATCCAGCTCTGCTAATCAATATTTTAATGTGACTTATCAGAGTTGTTTACTTACAAGTTCAGATTTACATAAAGGGAGAGGGAACATTACCTGGCTTTAGTATCTTCGGAACTGTCCTGAAACCTGGTTCTAGTTAAATTAGTAGCTACAGTAGACAGTGGTCACAGAAAAATTATTCCAAAAAGAAAATACTGACTGCTTAATCTGAGAGATACAAGATGACATACATTGAAGGTAAGGTTTTCTGTTCTGTGTAATTTTTAAGAAATTTCAGACTAGTTGATGAACACTATTTAATTCCAATATATATTATTGTAAATAAATTTAAAAAATGAAACAAAAAATATTTTTTAACTGTCACCAATTACTCCCAACATTAGGTTAACTATTCATTGAATAAACTGGATTTTATAAATATGCATTTGTTTTATGTTTACAGTTTAAAATAGTTGAAGTAATTATATAAACTTTTTAAGATTAATTAGAAAAAATAACTTCATGGATAATAGGAATAAAATAATAAATAAAATATAAAATATAAAATAAAATATAAAAATAAAATAAAATAATAAAATAAACTAAAACTTTCAAAAAATAATATTTCAGTAATAAACATTACAAAAAAACACAGCATATAATAATAATGACAAATTGTTAGGAAATATGACTTCTAGTAACTGAAAATACTTGACATTTTCTATGTGTTGTTTAAAACGTATGCAAATCCACCCAACCCCACCTTAAAAGATTACAGGATTTGACATTAAAGCAAATACTATGTAATTTATAAAACAGGAAAGCGAAGTTAAGCTTCACAAATTACTGAATTATTAAGTAGAGTAGTCCAGGCTTTTGCCCCTGTCCAGGGGGTGATTGTGAATCTCTGATAATGCTGCTATTGTTGCCAGTTACATTAGAAATTCCATTGAAATAGACAAAAGCATTGATGTATCCGTCTATTAATGCTGACTGTTTTTCAAATCAATAACAAGCAATGTTCAGTTAGTCGAATTAACTCAAAACTCTGAACTGATACAAATTCTCTATAAAAAAAACATGCTGCTGGTTCTTCGACCCTGCCAGTGAATTTAAGATTTGAGATCAAGCAGGATGGCTTTGAAGTAGGATAATAAATGATCAAGTCCCAAGTGATCTAAGGTAGTGTTAACATTTCAGTAGTCCTTTAAAGTAAAAAATAGAGTTGACACTCTGAGACTTGTTCCCATATTCTTAACCCAACATATATTCCATTGTCTAAGATATATTCCATGGATTCCATTTCAGCCGTCCTTTAACCAAGTTTGGTTAACGAATTTGTGAGATGAATACATTAGCAAAAGATAAAAAGAATGAACTATGAAATGTTCTACCATTTTAGATTTATTTATTTATGTACTTGATCGTTTCCTTTTCTGGTTTATTTTTTGTTCTTATTAATTATTTTATGTTCCGCACTTTGCAGCTTTAAATAAATGGGATCCTAGAGACTTTGGCTACTATTATCCAAGCATCAGCTATCTGACTTTGAGCTTTGGTGAAGACCAAGGGTGTCACTAGGTCTTGTGTTCATGGTCAAACTCAACACACGCATAGAGTTGTACCAACACATGCACACACATGTATATTTCAACCTTTCAACAAAAAATGTTTGTCACAGTATGACAAGTCAGGTTGCGGAACAGAGGACACATGTTTTAGAAGAAATGTTAATGATATTTAACTTAAAATTGGCTGTATAATGATATAGGATGTAATTTATTTTTTCCCAAAAAAGTCAAAATGTCTCAAAGCATTTGTAAAGTTTTAATCTTGATTTCCTTTTTAACTGTCTTTCTGTGGCCAAATTAACATGTAAATATATCTAAAAAGGTTGAACTTCATAAACTTAACTATCTAACTGCACTGCTACTACATATAACTATGTAACAATGGTAATGATGTACAAAATATATTCATTATTGAACATAAAATATCTGAAATACAGGTTTTGGACATGGGATGAAGGCACACTAACCAGCCCCTAAAAATACCACTGGGAAACACCATTACACCTTTCCATTATTAATGACTTGCAACACCTGCCATACATTATATTTGAATACAAGGTATCTAAAAGTGATTTAGAGCCAACCAGAATTTACACGTTCTTAGTTTCTAGACATTGTCACTTAAATTTGTCATGCAAACAAAATTAACCAGCATGCTAGATAAAAAAGAAATAAAAAAGCTGTTGCAAAAATTTAAATTATTTGGCTATTTAATATTATTCAAAACATATAAAGCAATATTATAGTATTTTAGACAATTCTTAATTATATAGAATAGTTTTGAATGGAAATAATTTATAATAATAGCAAAACATAGAAACATATGGAAGTGTAACTGAAATAGAGGTTTACACCAATTACATTCAAAGGTAACTTCATGACATACTTATTTTCTTTTACTTTAGGTGATGTAGTATGGATTTCCAATGCTAATATTCCAGTTGCTGCAGTTGGAACAAACAATAGTAATAATTTATCTACCCCATAAAATTACTGGATTCAAGGCCTTTTTAAATTCCCTCAGCGTGTAAAATCGTAGCCTGTAACGTAGCCCGTATGACTGGCTGGAATTAAATGGGCTGTGTAAAGCAACCCGCCAAGGATTTGTGTGGTAAGCAAAAAAAACCTATGGGATGTCGAATATTGTACTCCGCGGCCGCAAATCCTTTGTTCTTTCAAGCCCGTAACTCTTAAGTTCCAATCACGCTATTAAATTGCAACAAATTCACTGTCGTTCAAGCCCATAACCCTCAAATGGAGCCAAAAAGCCAACGGGGACTAGAGAGGACCTGCAAGGGGGTTAAAGTCCTATCCATAGCACTGTGAAATGCAAATATACACACACTACTGTATTTAAAATTAAAAGGAAAGTGATGTTAGGTTTTAAAATAAATAGCACAACATTCTCAAGCTCGCAAATCTGCAATATAAAATACTTTATTTTTCATCTCTGTGTTATATCGATCTCGGCAATCAATGTGTTAATACATATAATGGAACTCACATGGACTAGAATATAATATTTACTGATTTATTATTATTGCATTATTTCTGGAATGCGGGTCCGCTCAAAACCCGTAATTGAACCCTGTAAGGCTTTGAAATCTCACGTCCACCTTTCCGTGACTTAATGATGACGATCTAATTTGCAATCGTCTCTGTCTAAACCCGTAACTACGGGTTTGACTAATTGATCATGTGCACGGCCGCACATCCAACGTGGTTTACAGGCTTGCATCTCTGGCTCATAACTTGCATCATGGTGGAGCATTTTTCAACAGGGAGAATGGACAGGGTAAAATACTTTTTGAGTTGATGTTTCCTAGTCCTTGTCACCTTAATTTAAAATAAAATGGGCATAATGGCAAATTAAATAAATATAAATATAACTACTTGTATTAAATTATCATTTATTAAACAGTAAATGTTAGTTTATTAATTTCAAGCAAAGGAACAAAAGTTATAAATAGGCTTCTAATTAGCAATATACCTTTATAATTGAATTGTAACATAAATATAACATTCATTTTGATGTATTTTTCCTTGTTCGAATGGCCATTTCTAATTATACGGATCCAGATAATTAGGGCTTGCAAATTAATAAGCTAATTTTATCTTAAATTAAATATTTTATGTATGAAGTACATTAGAGATACAACAAACAAGTACAACAAATATATGAAAAAATCTGTTTCCATAAATATGACAACACATAACATTGAAACAAATACAATAGCAGATAAGGGACAGATTAGTACATTTCAAAAATAATTTAATAATATAATGCATATATTTGCAAATATATATAAGGATTGTATTGGATAAATATTTTTAAAATGCAAATTAAATACAAAAATATCTATTTCCATGTGTATTATGCTTTATTAGCAATTATGAAAACAGAAAAATAAATGTTTTATATACATTTTGACAGGGGCCTTATGTTGGATCCAGTTTGACAAAGATTATTTAGAATTTAAGCAACACTGATGAACATCTATGTTTCAAACTATTTATTTAAAAAATGTAAATCATTTAATTAAAGTAATAAAATTATTTTATATGATAAAGTATTTATTTTCATGTATCAAGATATATGAAAACATAAATAAAAAGTCGATGTACAGTTTGACATGAACCTTTTATTATGTTGGATCCCTTTTGGCAATAATTATCCAGTAATTAAGCAACACTAATTATTAAGATAGTTAATCACGAGCATGAGTGTTCTGTATATTCTTTTCACAGCAGTGCACATTACTATAATTAATTCCCAATAGGAAAACTTGTAATAAGTTGCTTGCAAATCTATCATATACTGATAAAGTTATTATATCAACCCTTACTATTTATCCTGAAGAATATTAATATATTATTGATGAGAATAGTCTAATGAACAGGAAAAAAGTCCACAAAATTAAATGACTTGGAAATGCACATACATAATTATATGTATTTATTGGCTCTCTTATGTTTTGTTTTCTTGGTTTTATAGGTAATTGAGGTGGATGATTTCTCTGGACCCCGCCATGGAGCTGATCTTCATTCTGCCTGGTGTTTCACTCCAGATGTCACCTTTGAATGCAAATGAATACTGGTGCTATGGAGTGTGACAATGGTGTTTGTGTCAAATCTATCAAACGCCATTATCACACTAATTAGTTACTGTATGACTAACTCAGTGACACCAAAAGAAAACTCCTTTAAAAATACAAAGACAATTGAACTTTCTTATTTTATATACAATCTGTTTTTTTTCCTTATTTACTAATACTATTTTCAAAGAATCCATTATTATAAATGTAATGTATTTCTGTACTCTGTGTCTAACACTACACAATTTGTCTATCTGTGTCTATATACTCTTGTCTTCTTCTCTCAGTTATCCTTCTCTTCCCACTATTGGTCACCATGTCCTTTATTCTTTCTCTTCCTTTTTGATTCTATGTCCTCTTTCACTCCTTTAGACGGTAAGTTTGCGAGTTTTCAATCTTGCTTTGGGGAAGCCCTTTGAAAACTGGATTCTAAGCTCAAAGACAGGGCCCTCCATCCTTTGCAATGTGTTAATATTGCTATTGTTTTGCCTTGATCGTAACCCAGGTATAGCGCTACAGAATATATTGGCGTTTTGCAAATAAACAATAATAATGTCCTCTTCTCCTCCTAATTGAGCTCTTCTCTCTCTTACTTCACTCTTTCTCTTATCACTATGTTTGTGGGAATGTATGATATCAATATGTTGCTAATACGACCTGGGAAAGCCTGTTTGGATTGTTAGAATGTGATTTAGGCATTACTTCTTCATATCTTCTGTCCCTCCAACCTCTTTCTTGTGTGTATCTCCCTCTCTTTCTTTCTTCCTTGTTACCAACCACTTCTAATCATGTATGAACCATCTCCTCGTTCCTTTCTTTCAATCTCTCATCTACACCTTCTTTAGATCTCTTCTTTTGTTCTGTTCTAACCCTCATTTTTGGTTCTCCTCTAAAAATGAAGCTTACACCACCTTCCTATATATCAGTCTCTCGTCTACACCCCATTTAGGTTTCTCATATTTTCTGTTCTCATCCTTATTTTTGGTTCTTCTCTAAAAATAAAGTTTACACCAATTACCTTTGAAGATCATTTTGGGACGCACTTCTCTTCTTAATTTAGGAGATGTACTACATTTGGCAATTCTAATATTTCAGTTGTTGCAGTTGGAATCTAAAAGATAATATTAATAACATATCTACACCATAAAATACCCAGATTCAGACTCCAGAGAAGACAGAGCATTTTTCAACATGGAAATTGCCAAGAAAATTTGCAACCTCAACTTTTGGTTTCTCCTCCAATCCCATTTCGGTCTTTTCTTTGTATTTCTCCTTTAATCACCCTCTCTCCCCATATTATATCCTCTATTCCTTTTCCTTGTCCAACTGAATATCATATCAACTGAATATAATATTACAAATTAGACAAGAAAAATATAGGGAAGTTTGCATTTTAATAGTAACTGGCAGGGATAGAGCCAGTAAAACTGTAATTGCACATTTTTTCTGTTAGGATCTTCAAAGGATAGTAATAGTTCCTCTAAAAGTCTTTGTGCTACTGCTAATATGAGTTATTAATGTTCCTGTAAGGCTCACTCTACATGTTCAAATTAAATGTCACATTTTTGATTAATGAGCACACACAGCATTTCCAATTATGTGCTGTATTGATGTAATTAAGTATTATCCTAACAAGTCTGATTACATATATTTCGTACAAAATTTCATCCCTCATTATTCTTCATTTCCCGTTGGCTTTATAAACATAGATGATGGTGTGTACTTTAAGTCACTTCTAAATCAATATTAGCACTTGAGTAATAATAGAGCCAAATTATGTTTTATTCAGGTACAGTACTACATCAATACAAGAATAAAAAGACATCACTTGCTACATGAGCTATCAGTAAGAACAAAATAAGTGTCCTAGCAAATGTGTGAGCCTTAGGTTATAATACAGATGAAGGGCTGATTTTCAGTAGAGCAACGAGCTCTATAATGGCGCCTTTTTTCCGATGTTTGAGCTTGAGCTTGAGTTACGGGTGCGGCCTATATTCGCTACCGTCAAAAAATCATTGCAGATTTGCGAACTTTGCTTGTAACGCGTGCGACTTCTATTCTTGAATGCAAAATTACTGACGATTTATGCGATTGCGAGTTAAGGGTGCCGATTTTCGTGCTTTAGACTGCTGTATTGAATAGCGATTAACGGTTTTAGTGATTCTAACATCCTGTAAAGCCTGTAACCGGCAAAAAAAGCTACAGTGCCAATTAGAAAGCCTATTTCTTGCAATGGCTGATCACTTTGAGAGTCTTTTTCTCTCCAATTTTACGGGTGCGGCTTATATTTGAGTACTATCTTTTTTCTATATTTTCCTCTTGAACTTTACGGGTGCAGCTTATATTTGAGTACTATCTTTTTTCTATTTTTTCCCCTTGAACTTTACAGGTGTGGCTTACATGCGGGTGCGGCTTATATTCGGACCAATACGGTATATGTAAATACAAGAAAGGAAGGGGGTGGGACTTTATTCACAGTGACTGAATATTAATTTTATATAAGATTAGTTTGAGAACGCTGCATATATCAAAAGGCATCTCAAATGGTTTCTCATGTTAAGTTATAGCCCATGTAGATAAAGGGGAACTTAATCAAATTCTCTGTCAATCAACTATAGTGGTATTCTAACAAATACATAATGATTAGTGAGTACATAGAAAAGTATAGGAAAGTTGACTAAACATTAATGTGATTGGAAGACTAAATATCTAAATGGCAATCAATTCAAAATATATATTTTGCTCCCACCTCCCCTTTAATTCTTATATAATCAGTAGAGCAAACACATTTTCTGACATGGCCAGTCGACATCCTGCTACTGATACTATTTTCCTTTATCAATCAACATGAACCCAGATAACATAAATATATTAGAAGGAGGGTGCAAGACTGCCTGAAGATACGGTGCAATATATATGTATATGCACAGAAATGTCTATAAGCGGTGAGATTTCTATCTGTAATAGTACTTGACACTCTTTGACATAACATATATATATATATATATATATATATATATATATATATATATATATATACATAACCCATATACATTTATCATTTGAGTTATAGAAAGGGGAAAGAAAGAGTTGTGCGGCTTGAGGATTACTTAAATTATTTATTGATGCAATCATAATTAGTGACATTATGGCAAATAGCAGAGTAGATTCCAAGTAAATATAATATATACAATACAGAACATATTGTTAAAAGCTGCTATTAAAGGACATGTTTGGAAACTTTGTATTTTACTAAGACCTCACTTAAGCAGGGAAAATGTCATTAAACTAGTTTATAATTAGACGAACAATACATTTTGATGCCCCTGCTGGACCCTAGAGGCGTCCATGACATGTTGGTGTATGTTATGTGTGTCAGAGAGCAATCCTTTAATTTCCTGATGCAAGCCGGCTGGTATCAATTATATCCAGATCCAATTATCTAACAAGGCGCCACCCACCCACCTTCACTGATAATTAAACACACCTTCATGAGCCAGCTCTCAGGAAGTAATGTCCCAAGCACAAAATTGATTCTTCTACTCATAAATGGAGTTCTAAAAAATTGTGATTCTCCCCAAAACATCTTAAAATTTCCATGGTTTACACGACAGCTAATGTTGTTAATTTGTTACATACTTTTTTTTTCTTGAACTATAGGAACCATTTAGACTACTAGTAAAAAACTATTTTTGCCTTATCTGCCTAATGAAGAACTTCCTGCCTAATACATAGTAAGTTTAAACATAATTTCTATGAATGTCAATAGTACATTAAGTGCTGGAGGAAAGTACGCTCTACATATCTTGAAAGGAAGGAGTTAAATGAAAAGAGTTGATGCCACAAAAACACAGACAATGAAGGACCCTGGACTTCCGTTTCATAGACGGAGCCCACTCACTGTCTTCCTTCTATGATTGTAGTTGGACAAAAAATATAGGAGTTTGGATCCTAAGGACTGCCACTGGCACATGTGAGGTAGGGGCATGATGAGACTGGCGTGGGTGCTCCATAACCACAGTGAATGTAGTTGTTGGTGGTGGTGGTGGTGGTGGTGGTGGGGGTCTAGTATTATTTAATTTAACTAAAACCCCACACACATGCTTAAGGCCTAATCAAGATCCTCTCACTTCCAACTGTCTGAATTTTCATGATATTCCACAATTGCCATTTAGTTAATGTTGGTAATTTATTACCAGAAATCAAGAAATAGTATTTGTAGAGAGTGGAACTGGAAAGATACAGCATTATATTAAAGAAGCCCTTACAGATAAAGTGCAATGGTTGTCTATACAAATGGCAAATGCTTGAATATGACTTAAAATACCCATAGTGACCACCAGGTGTCATCAGAAATAAGTACAAATATGAACGTGTAATTACAACATTATTTGGAGTACACTATGTTTGCACTGACAGATGCTCTACAAACTGAATATATAACAGGAGAAATATAGCAAACCACTGATATTGTCCATAAGTCCTAACTGTTCTATTCCCATAACTCACAATTTTGCCCCCCCCCCCCACTTGGTTTTGCCCTGGGCCCCATGGGGAACAAATCAGTGCTCCTCTCCTCCCCAGACGCTTCACCATAACTGCTCCCCTTCCGAAGTCCCCTTCCCATAACAGCAAACCTTCACAAGACCATTAACCATTGCTGTTCACCCTCATTTCTATAGCTGCTTTTTACTCCAGGAAGTGTGCGCTCCACTTCCCTGCCACATCTTCTATGGATATACCCCTCTCAACACCCACCTCACATGGCACCCATTCCTATCTCATTTGCTCCATCTCACAGAAACTATCACCCCTGTACTTTGCTGTCACTTTGCATGGGTAATATATTTTTTTTATTAAGTCTCTTAAAAGAAGAAGAAATTAAATATTAAAATTCACTAATTTTCCATCCTGATTGACTATTTATTCCAGAGTTATATCCAGGCTACAGTTTTACTGATGAAGATCAACTCCAGAGAAAAAGATTATTTAAAAATCTATCCCATCACATAGTATAACAATATCCTCTGCTTTCCATGATCTACCAGTATTTCATAACTCTAATGTACTCTGGTATCAGATGTTTTGTAAATGCTATAGGTGAATACACAAGGTAAATAAAGGAACACGTTGACCATGGTATGGGTAGAGCCAGTATGCCTAGTCAATGACCGGAACCTTGCCCTCTGCTAATCAAAAAAACAGGTAAAAAAAAAAAAAATTTGGTCTGGTTGGGTGGGGTCTGTTGGTGAACAGTAATTTTTCACTCACTGGAACACTAACTAAAATGTGAATCAGTGGTTCTAAAATCTGTTCCATTAGTAATATTATCATATAAAATATCATAACAAAGAGATATAAACCAGAACCACTAAGATTATGTTTAGAAAACAAAATAAGAAAAAATATTGTGCAGCATGTCTTAGGGTTAAAGCTCTCGTTCCATGGAGATTAGATGTCCTATAGGGTCTATTTAGGCACTTTATAAGTATAATTCTACCTATCTGAATGATAAGCAATAAACCTTTCTCGATTTTGTAATAAACAATATACACAGAATGTACCTAGCAGTGGTGAGCTGGTGCATGGAGGGCCCCGGTGCAAAGAGAAAATTCTCCCCCCCCCAGGCACAATTTTTTTTGCGCTTTGCGAACCCCCTCCAACACCAATTCACACAGTACCTATATAAGATATATATAAAATAAATAAGTATAAATATATATATATATATATATACATATATATATATATATATATATATATATATATATGTGTGTGTGTATATGTATATATATCAATGTACATATACATATAAATATGTCCATATATACAAGCGTATATATATATATATATATATATATATATATATATATATCATATACAAGTATACATTTACGTATACATCTACACACATGTTAATATAAATAGTTTCTACCCGCCTGATGCTCCACTTCCAGGTGTGAGGAGGGGCCACGGCAGACCAGAGCGCTTAGGGGGCCACAGGAGGCCACAGAGGTCCGTGGGGGCCACAGGAGTCTACAATGACTGACAGCGGTCACAATGTGCAGAGGGAGGACACAGGGGGCCGCGGGAGGCCACAGGTGGCTGTCGGAGGTATCAGAGGTCTTTGGGGGGCCACAAGGATTGAGGGGACCACAAGGGGCAGAGGGGGCCACAGGGGCCTGCAGGGGCCACAGGGGCCAGCAATGACCGAGGGGGTCACAGGGAGGGCCACAGGGAGGTCAAAGAGGTCTGTGGGTGGCCACAGGGGCCCGCAAGGACTGAGGGAGGCCACAATGAGCAGAGGGAGCCACAGGTGGCCATAGGGCGTGTGGGCGGCCACAGGGGACCCGCGGGGGCCACAGGGAACCAGCAGCAGGGCCCACAGGAGCCACAGGTGGTTGTGGGGGCCACAGGGTGTCTACAGGGGCCAATGGGAGCCACAGGGGGCCACAGAGGTCTTTGGGGCCACAGTAGGGACATGGGGGCCACAGAGGTCCGCTGAGGCTCAGGGGGCCACCCAAGCCAGCACATCTTGATGCAGCTGATGCCGCCCCCAAGGATGTAACACCAGGGGCAGTCCGCCCCTCGCCCCTCTTCCTACACTACTGTATATATATATATATATATATACAGTTTCCCTACACAGCCCCCAACACTGCAGATTTATAGAAAGCTCCTTCATACACAATTTACATGAATACTATAGAGATTGCCAGACCTTCTAACACAAATGTATAAATACACAGTAACAAACATAAACATATAATTACTTTACATATCATGTGGTTGATACAACTCCAGTCTATCTATCTATCTATCTATCTATCTATCTATCTATCTATCTATCTATCTATCTATATTTATATCTATCCTAATACAGTAACATCTCCTCTCCAACTCACCAGTTCTCAGCAGTGACAGTCTATCAGCAACTTCCTTTTCCTTTGTGTAACTCTCTAGTTCAAGGCAATTGCCACACTGGTGGCCAGTATGTGAACTGCAGCTTTTTGGGGAGTTTTAAGCCATGAACTATTTTTAAAGATTTTTTTAATTAAACCCTAACAGGGGAGCGCCCCTAGGCAGCTGCTCTGTTGGCCTAATGGGTAATCCGTGTACATACATAAACCTGCATACACTTATGATTTTATATATAGTTGTGTTACCACACTAACTTCAATGTCAGTTTACTGTTGGAAAATGGAATTATTTTAAATAACATTAAAGTGAAAAAGCACTTGTTATTGTCTTATAGTCTTTAGTTTTAAATGATATGATAATTGTGAGATATAAACATTTCATTACAGTGAAGATCTGCAAATCCCTTATTGATATCTCCTGTAGTCCCATCGCCTCTTCAGTATCAAGAAACACAAACTGTCACTCTAAATAATTGTTCCATTACAAGTCTCAATTAGCAGCTCTGCTTCCGCACATTAAATGCTTGACTTGAAAAGAGCCAAAACACTCTGTTTTTGTTTATCTGAAAAATACAGGGAACTTTAGAATAATTGCAGTAATTGCTCCATTTACAAACATGTTTCACTGATTCCTGACATTAATGAAGCTCTGGGGACAGTGAGGCAAATACTGAGAGGACGTTCAATTTCTCTGGTTCTTGAGAGTCCATTATGGATAGCTGCAAAATGTTTAAGAATCTCTCGACTTTTTTTGTAACTAACCTTTCCAAACTAGTAGACTGGAACATTTTCCAATTGTTCACAATTAGTTTTCTAATTAAAATATTCTCTATGTTTCTTAGGTTCCTAACATCTCTCCTTCTAGCAATTCAGTAATTGGCTTGCAAGTCATGTTGAAAAAGGGAATTTTTTTTATGCTTTTTGAAAGTCATGCAAAATATATTTATATATTCACTAAAATATTGCATACATCAAATAAGAAAATGACAGTAGGCACCTACCTATTTATAAAGTAGCATAAATGTAATGTACAAAAAAAATTATATATATATATATATATATAAAAAATATATTCTATGACAAGTATTAAAATTGCATTATATACATATTTGCAAACTCCCCAAAAATGAATTAAGGAAGTCTCAAGGAAAGGCACATATAGGAAGTTACAACAAGAATCAATGGATACTTGGTTATTTGTATCTGGAAGGCAAGCCACTAATTAAAAGTAGTTAATCAATATATCTAATATGTAAAAGTAATGGAAAGACTTGCTAGGTTCTGCAAAGGCTGAAACTATCTAATGATGGGAGGGGAGTCAACAGGGAGTGATCACCTTAGCAGATCAAAGGAAGAGCTAGAAGGAACCAGAAACATTTTGAGACAGTCCAATGGTCGTGACAGGTAGCTGGAAAGTTAGGTCTAGTAATACAGCAAAGGTCAGGGTGCTAGATATCAGAGTCCAGGCACCAAAGTTAATGGTTAGTATCCAGAGATCGGAGGAATCCAAATAAAGCAATGGTTTGGATGCTAAAGATTTGATTTAGTCCAGTAATAAGCCAAGAGTCCAAATATTAGAGAAGTCCAAGAAACAGAGCCAAATATAAGAACAGCAAACACAATCATGATAGGTAACACAATTGGAGCACAGAGGAAAATAGGAAAGCAATGCATAATTGAGAATTGTCAAACAGCATTGCCAGGCTTCAAATTTTATTGCCGGCATTTTTGACGGGCAAGTCGCTAGTATACTTTATATTTGACTGCTCTTTGCATACAAAATAGTACTTGGTTTAGAAACAGTAATTGCTTAATTTGGTTTAGATTTCCAAAAAGACAATCAAGATCATGGCCTATGGTGACAAGAGATCAAACACTGACAGACAAGATATGTCAGACTCATTATCAATGCCTTTCCTCCCTTCCTCCCAATATTTAGCCCATTTGCCCTTTCTCAAACTAACTACAATTTTACTTCTTATTACATACAGTATTTTCTCACATCTTTCTTTCCACTATTCCAACCTCTCATTCCTGCCCCACTCATTCCTGTTTTTCTCATTACCCCTCTTTCTATTTCCCTTATTCCTTAATCCGTTTATAACACTTACCATTTGCATCCTTATATTCCCCCTTTCCCTCTTCAATATCCCTTCATCTCTCTCTGTCTCACATACCAGCCCACTTAATCTCTCTAAAGGATGATTTTGAAAGTGGCATTGGGTGGAAGGAATAATAAATCCAGCCATCATATCATATTTTCACTTCTACCCATTGAGTTAGCTTCACCAATAATGACATCACTCTACCATGCACAGTAGATTACAATAACTCAGTGGGTGCTGTCTCACTATGTATACACAGGGAGAGAGAAAGAAGAAGCCCTAAAGTGCAACAATGCAATGCATTCACAGCCTGTGTTTGAAAAACTTTTGTGGAATAAATGCAGACTGTGCTCCCTTGTAACAGGATTGTATTTGGCATTCTGCTGCCACCAGCTGTTGTTTGCAGTATAGACAAATCTCTGCTTTCCATCATTGGCTCAGGGATACTTTATGATGAAAATACATTATATCCATGCTAATTCTGTATTGGAGAGAAAGAGGAGTATTGTCCAAAGCTTTCAAAGAGCCAATGGGAACAAAATATCTGGTAATTTAGAGTTGAGGTTGGGGTACGAAGCTGGAATGCATCCAAAATCTGTCAATGCAAAATAAGAATGCAAATGTTATTAAATCAAATTACTTATGCATTTTAGCACTGGATCTCTGAGTGCTATGTGAGGATACATTTTTTTTACATTCCTGCAAAATCTAGGCTGGTCAGCTGCACGGCTTGTAGCAAGATATGTTGTGTTTTGTCCATAAATGAATCAAAGACCAAAGCTAAAGTGCACATGTTTTCTGTTTAATTAAAAGACTAATTCTGAAGAATGCAATGGCACACTGTTCATTTTAACCCCCTTTTTTTTTTAAATATATTTTTATTAAGAATATCAAGTTAATACCATAATACACATGTTTCAACGATAAAACATAAATAATATAGGCAATACCCTTGAAAAATGTAAACATACAAATAAATAACCTTTTAACTTCAATTATCGTCTTTCTTTTTTCTCTTTTTTTCTTTTTTTTTTTTTTTATGAGTTCAAATTACTTACATATAAAAATACAGGTTATCGAACTTGCAATCTAAAAACAAAGGAAAAAACACGCCTAGGGTAAAGGGAAGAGGAGGAAGGAAAAGAAGAAAAAGAGAGGGACATGGAAAATCAGGATCCACTAGAGCTAGAAAACTCTGTAACTTTACCATCCAATCTTAAGGATCCAGGTGTCCCAGCATGAAGCCCATTTCTTGTATGATTGATTCAGGTCAGCTGAGATAACGCTCATATCATATATGAACTTAAGCTTATGTAAAACTTCACTATATGCAGGTATTCCCGATTTCCAGGCTTTAGCTAACGTAACTCGAGTTGCTAAAAACACTTGATGTGATAAAAGTTGAGCCTGGTTACTAAGGCCCTCTATAGGTAGACCTAAAAGAGCTTCTTCCGGTTTTGGAGAATCCTGCATTCCCAGAGCTTCTCCAAGATATCATATGTCCCCAGCCAAATGTGAGCAATCTTGGGGCAATATCACAGGACATGTTTAAGAGTACCTAAATCGGTACACCCCCTAAAACAATTACCTTCCAAAGAAGGACTGGAAAGCTTCAACCTAGCCGGTGTTAGGTACCACCTCAAAATAGTCTTGTGTGTGTTTTCCCTCAATTTTATGTTCAATGAGGAACCTGCCGCCTGTTTATGTATCTTATTCCATTGTGCATCGTTTAAGTCAATGGCCAGTTCCGACCCCCAAGATTGTTGATGATGTAATCTAGGTGGTGTGGTCTGGTCTATTAGATAGTTATAAATAATAGAAATATTCCGTCTGCCAGTCGGATTATCAAGGCAACATTTCTCAAATGGAGTAGTCTTGGCAGCGGCATTACATTTGATTACTTTGGAGATATTGACATGTATCTGGGACAGATTAAGCCATTCCTTTACTGGTAAATGGTGTTCTTCCCTGAATGCTGTAATAGACCACTGTCTACTGCCCCTCAACAGATCGGCCACCACCGTAAATTTATTGTCTATCCACCACTTAAATTGCGAAAGTCTATCGATTAGTGCCGTTCTTTGGTATACCCACAGTGGGGAGATCCATGAGCCTGTTTCTACCAGTGGGATTCTCTTGTTCGTCTGAGTCAGAACTGCCAGAGACTGGACCATGCAGTTAGTAAATGAGGCATTCCCCAACTTAGAATGTAAGCTAAGCCAAATAACCTGTTTAATGTGGAGGCCACTTTGTTCAAAGATATTTGTTTCTATTTCTACCCATACTGGCACTTGTTCTTTACCAAACCATTTAGTGATTTGGGCCAATCTAGTGGCTTTACAGTATTTCCATAGGTCTGGGAGGGCCAGCCCTCCTCTGGCCTTTGAAGCCATCATGGTTGTCTTATTTATTCAAGGTCTTTTACGGTCCCAAATGAAGCGAGAGATTGCCCCCTGAATAGCCAAGATGTCCCTGGAGCGAACAGCCGTTGGAATGGTACGGAAGAGATATAGGAGCTTGGGCAAAATATTCATTTTGATAGCGTGAATCCTCCCTAACCACGAAATTTTGTATGAGGACCACGTATTTATATCCTTGATTAATTTTGTAATGAGCGCCGGGAAATTTGCTGAGTAAGTTAGGCCAGATTGTCTGGGGATAAAAAACCCTAGATATTTAATGTGGTTTTTGACCCATTTAAAGGAGAAGTTCCCTGATAATTGGGCTTCCAATTGTTCTGGTAAGGAAACATTTAGCGCTTCACTCTTACTCGAATTAATTTTAAAGCCAGAGATCCTACCAAAAAGTTCCAGAGCATGGAACAGGTTAGGAAAACTGATTAATGGTTCGGAGACAGTAAGCATGACATCGTCCGCGAAAAGGCTTAATTTATGTTCTGTCTCTCTCACTCTCACTCCCCATTATATTCAGATCCTCCCTGATAGTTACCACCAGAGGTTCAATACACAAAGCAAAGAGGAGAGGAGATAGAGGGTAACCCTGCCGCGTTCCTCTTGTGATTTTAAATGAACGCGATTTTCACCCCTGGTATGCAACATATGCTGTCGGGGCCGAATATAATGCTAAAATACCCTTCACTAACTTCTCGCTTAGAACAAATTTATGTAGTGTCTCAGCCATATACCCCCAATCGATCCTATGAAAGGCCTTTTCCGCGTCAAGGGATAGTAGCATTAAGAGTGTATTCTGGAATGAGGCTACATCAAGCAAATTTATGATCCATCTCGTGTTGTCTAGCGCTTCACGACCCTGGATAAACCCAACCTGGTCTGGATGTATTAGGCTAGGCAGCACCTGAGATAGCCTGTTCGCCAAGATTTTAGAGTAGAGTTTGACATCACAATTGATCAAAGAGATAGGTCTATAACTCTTACATTGAGGTGGGTCTTTACCTTCCTTAGGTATTACTATCACTTTAGCTTCCAGGAATTCTGCCCTCATAGGCTTACCAGACAAAAAATCCTTAAAAAGCCGCTAAAGATGGGGTGCCAACGTATCTATAAAGTGCTTATAGTAAAAATTTGTAAACCCATCTGGGCCAGGGGCTTTATGAGACTTGGTCTCTTTTATAGCTCTCTTAACTTCAGTTAGATCTATGGGCGTATCTAGCAAATCAGATTGTCCGTCATCCAGTTTTGGGAGTTTGATGGAAGACAAAAACGTATCTATTTGGGTCATATGATCAATCGAGCCCGATCTAGTAGGTGCAGAATACAGGTTGGCGTAACATTTTTCAAATGCCTCCGTAATGTCACGTGGCTTATAGATAATTTTATCATTCCCCACCTTTAGTTTTGGAATAAAAGAGTCTGCTCGTTGCTGGTTGAGCTTTCTGGCTAGCATTTTATCTGGCTTATTCGAGAGTGTGAAATATTGAGATTGGGTTCTTTGCAGTATTGTTACCACTTTTTTACGTAGGATCCCCTGCAACTGTTGTTTGAGTTTAAATATTTCCGCCTGGGTCTCAGGTGGTCTCCTAAAGAGGGGGATTGCTTGAAGGGTCTAAAAATTTTTGTTTAGCATATTTATTTTGGCTAATTCTGTTCTTCTAGAGCATGAACCAATCTGAATGCATTTACCCCTTATCACTGCTTTATGTGCAGCCCATACTCCATCTCTCTCTATCTCCCCCTCACCATTTAGATCACAATATTCTATTATGGCTCTATGTATTTTATCTTTCGTGACTACGTCATTAAGTAGAGCTGGGTTGAGTGCCCACGAGGGGGAGCAATGGGCCGGATTTCAGCATCCTGTAAATTCGAGGTTAGGTGTTGCTGTATTAAAATATAGTCGCTGCGAGAATACGAGTCATGTCTAGCCGAGTAGTGAGTGTATTCCCTATCATTAAGGTGAATCATTCTCCATGTGTCAAGCAAACCGTGGTTGTTAAGTAAGAGTTTGAGAGACTTTGTTGCGGTGGGAATAATCATCGGGTATGAAGAGCCCGATCTATCCTTTGCTTGGTCTAGGACCGAGTTCATGTCTCCCCCAAGAATCCATGTTGATTGTTGCCAGTCAGACATAATGTCTGAGATTTTATGAAAAAATGTAGACTGTCCAGTATTCGGGGCGTATATGTTTAGCAGTGAAATCTGACGTTCGTTAATAGTGCCCTGTACTAGGATGAATCTCCCCTCTGTGTCTCTGCGTGTGGATATATGTTGGAAATTCAATCTCTTGTGTATTAAAATGGACACTCCCCTTTTTTTTCTGGGGCTGTAGAATGAAACATTTGCAAGAAGCATTTCCCCCAATATTTTGGAATAGAATTCTTCTTAAAATGGGTCTCCTGTACCAGAACGATATCTAGCCCCATGCGACTGTACTCCCCTAGGGCGAACCCTCGCTTCACCGGCTCGTTCAACCCCTGAACATTATGAGATGCTAGGCATAAAGCCATTACCCACTACTTGTTCTGAGCGACACAAAGAGCTAGAGCTTCTGATGAGTAGATTATCCGCTGAAAGCATGTGACCTGAGGGATACTCTTCACTTGGACCTATTGGTTCTTAGGGCTCCACACCAGGCTAGAGTAAATAGATCAAGTATAGAGAGGGGGAGGGAAGACAAAAAGAAGAGAAGCCGGAGAGAGGGAGGAAAGAGGCGTATAAAGGAAAAATAAATAAATATATATATATATTAAAGCAATGTATAAAAATAACCGGTTTTACAATACAATACGTCAATCTAACCATATATAAGTAAGTAATTACAAAAGATATGTATATAGTGTTTGTTTGGGTATATTAAGTATATATCCAGAACAATATACAATTTACACTGAAATGAGGAGAGCAACTAGCTGTCCTCCTATAACCTATGGTGAGACACCTGGAATATTTTCAGTAAGGTATCCAGGCGACTCGCCAAAACAAGAACAAAAATAAAGTAAAAATAGAAAAAGTTTACAAAATTAACCCCCTGTGGGGCACAGCTTCAGAAACAAAACATTAATAATTAAGTGACTATAGCAATGCAGCTGAAATCTAAACGGTAGGTAGCTTCTGTAGAGGACCCTGAGCTAATATTAAGGTTGGCACCAGGTGAAAATAGATAAGATCAAACATATACATGTACATATATATATATATATATACACACACATATATATATATATATACCTATATATACAAACACACATTTATACACATACACACAGAAAACTAGAACAAAACTCAATCTCAGCATTGTCGCTAAGTTTAACCTGAAGGCTGTGCCTTATGTAGATAAAGCTGCAGAGACCCTGTTCTACTTTCCATAATTTTATAGGGTGTATTATGCATTGAAAAATCTTTTTCTTTTCCCTTTAGTTTTCCACTCTTCTAAATGTGAAAGATTATTACAGACTTAGGGTCTTTGTTGCAGTCTAGGGCGTCTGTAGGGTCTGGCATTCGGGCGTTGGGCCGCTTCCCCTGGTTCTGGTATCTGAGTATTCCAAGACGAGAGCAGCGCCATGCCCTCTTACATTTCAAAAACTGGATAAATTCTTCCATCCCTCACAATGTTCAGTTTGAAAGGAAAGCCCCAGGTATACCTCCATCCTTGGGCTAAAACGATGTCCAGAAGAGGTTTGAATAATCTCCTCTTGTACAAAGTGGTCGGGAAAGGTCAGCAAAAATGGTGGGCTGGCCACCCACAATCTCTGGAATACCAGGTCTCGCTGCTTTCATAAAGAGCTCCTTGGTCGTGTAGTAATGAAATTTTGCAATAACATCTCTAGCTCTCTCTCCAGCAACAGGACGTCCTGACAATGCTCTGTGAATGCGGTCTATTCTGAAGGCGTCCTCTTCTAAGTTTGGCAGCAGAAGTTTGCAGAGATCCATCATATAATTTGGGAGATCTGTAATGGATTCTGGCAGGTTACGGATCCGAACATTTTGACGACGAGAGCGGTTTTCCAGTTCTTCTTGCACATACTGGAGTTGGCTTTGTTCGTCTCTTTCTCTTAAGGCTGACACTTCTCCTTTCAGTTGGGAGTGTGCTTCTAATAAGTCATGGTACCTCACTTCCAGGTCGGTCAATTTAGAATCAACTGCTTTTATTTCTTCAGTGAGTTCTGCAGCCACTTTGTTGATTTCTCCAGTGATCTCCGTTCTAAAAGAGGAGATTAAATCTTTTAGATCCTGTATATCTGCTTTCGTATTAGGCGCCGTGGATTCCATGGTAGAAGTTGGGGAACGCTCAGGAGTTGAGGATGGCTGTCGGGCAGACTGCGCTGGTGTCTTTGTTGTACAAATGTCTTGTATAGTTTTGGTTGCTCTTCTCGTTGAGATCCCAGCCATTCCTTTTTTACAGGAACCATACATAAGATGTAGTTGTTCAAGTCACTTCACTTTGAATTGTGCCTCCACACCGGAGTATGGGGTGCGTTTACATAGTGAGCATATTCTTATTCTCTTTTGTCAATGAAATAAGCTGGTTAGGCACCCTCAAAAATATTGGTGTATTTTGAAAGTCTCTGATGTTATATTCCTACAAGTTCACTAGGTGGCAGTGCAAAATAGTTTGATTACAGCAGTTTGGTAGATATCAGTTTTGTCCACAAGATGGAGCTAATTACGTAAATTTGTTGGGAGATATCGTCCTGGCCACCAGGTGGCGGTGTTATTATTAGCCAGAGAAGATTTTATTATTGTGCAGATGGTGGACTTTGGTCCTCATGTACAGGGTGTCAATAAATACAGACTCTGAGGAGGTTTATGCTTATAAGGTGTGTTGTTGTTTTTTTTTTTTTACACACTAATTGCATTGGTGGACAGGGATGTCATGTAAAACATTCAATGCTGTACAATTTTCAGGGTTTGTGTAGAGGGTTGACCTGTTAAATTGATGTTTACAGGTTAGACAGCTTTAGATTGCCCTTGTCAGGGGGTCTATCTCTGGGGCCGGTGATATGGTGTTTCTTTTAATGCTGTTGATATGAACTCACCACTCTCTCCCAGCTGGCCTCCAGCAACTGCCCAGGTTAGGGCTTCAGACAGGTCTCTCCTTTTCTACTTTTCCCTTTGACCCCACTGTCCAGTTGTCCCTCTCTCTGCCTGTCTACCCTATTCAGTCCACTTTGCTAGGGGGTGGCGGAGTCTCGTGCCTCTAATGCTAGGCCTTACCGGCTGCCACCTCCTCTGTTTTTTGTGCTGCGTCACCGTCTTCCCGGCGCTGGTGCTGTTTGCGGGGTCTGGCTTTGGAGGGCTCTTACCGGGGTAATCCTGCCGTTTCCCCCCTCCGGACGGAGCCAATACCTCTGATGGCCCTGGAGCTGGCCTGTGTGGTTCTCTGCTCCGGTCCCACCGCGAGTCGGCTGGTGCTTGGGGTAGGCCGCAGCCTCGTGGGTGCCAAGTCTCTCCCTGCCCCACCAAGTGTGGAATTGGCGTGGTCCTCCGGGTGTGCTGGTTGCCCCTAGCTAGTTTATATATAGCCCCTCAGGGTATAGTGGACACTACTGGCTTATATAGGGCTTCCCTCCTTGGAGTTGAGGTGAGATGCGTCCTCCATTTTAACCTCTTTTTATGCGTTACAAGTGATCTTTGTAGAAGGTTCAGGGACTGACATGTACTAGCTGGCCTCCATATCAGGAATTAACAGGGTACAGGGGAGAGGATAGCAACATGTAGGATAGGATAGCAAGTGACACAACAGAGGTTCCAGATACAGTACAGTTTCAAACTAATGAACTGAGGGAGACGCACAGCTAGGCACTTGATTGTGTTATGGGATAATGCCAAACCACCCAGCAGTCTCTTTTTGTTCACATGTGCCACAACAGAGGAAAAACCTCCTGAAGCATATCTGTCTGCACGTGCCTCTAAAGGCAATCCAGAACCAAAATGCCAAGCACGTCTCATCTGCATGAAAGAAACAGCAGATTACATATTTGAAGCATGATAGACTTTCATCAGTGGAAAGCTACTACTCTCTCTACGCACAGCAAGTAAGGTGCCCATGTCTGAATTACCCTATATCCACTTGGAAGACCATAAGGGATTTGCATTTTGCATCATTCAGAGGGACACTAAATTCATTTTATGTGATCTGTATCATCAGATGGAGATAGAAAATAATTTGGAAAATGTGTTTACATTTTTAAAATTGATCAATAATTGACTTACATATTCTTAGTTATTGTTTCTATAGCACTTGAAACTCTCCCACACAAATCTTCGCTGTACAATGTTTAGCTTAACTCGCTGTGCACTCAGTATGCTGGATACTATTAAAACATATACAATTAGTTAAAAGGCTCTACAACTGGTTCTCATTAAAATGTATTACTAGCGAATTTCCTGTCAAAAAATGACGGCAATAGAATTGTAAGTTAAGGAATGGTGTTTGGCACAGACAGTATTTTTTGTGGTGGTCTGAGATCTCGGCGCTCATTGCGAGCCTCTTGGCTGTTGTATTTTTTTTTTATCAGAGGCGCTTTTACTGTCATTTTTTTTATTTTTATTGACACATAAGCAGTGCTCAATAACACAATATTGTTGGACTCGCAGGTCCAACACAATTTTGCATAAACAGGATTTTTTAACAACGTTTTAGATATCTTGTACAACTTTGTTGTCAATAATGATTATCCTGTCCTGACAATTTTGGGTGTCTGCTTTATGTGTCCACCATAACCTTTTTCCGTTTTCTCAACTTTGCAGGAAACGCCTGCTAGCTATTCCTTCCCTAGCAATTGACTTCTCAATACTAAACTTGTCAAATTCTTACATGTGAGCTAACTTGTTGTCTTTCCATGTAGATATATATAGATGTTCAATTTTGCATAGCTCGAGAATTACATTATTCACCTAGTATATGGGAAGTATAACATCGAACAAACAATGAATAAACAAGTCAATGAACTTATTACCTGTATCTTCCTTGCTTTTTTTTTTTTCTCTTTCTTCTTGTCTATCTTCTTCAGTTTACTCAATTCACCAGTAGTTGTCAACGCCCAAGACACCCGTCACCCCGGCCAGGAGTCTCTGCCTCATCCAATTACGCCTTCCCTTCCTAGTGTACTAATTTCCACTCTAAATCAAGTTTTTGTTAAATTAAAATAGCTTTGTCCGACTCCACCCATCTGTCCCAAATTTGACTAAAAGTGTAGAGGGAGTTGTTTATTGAATGCGTCATTTTTTCATAAGTCATGATGTGGTTTAATTTTTTTATAACCTCTTGGGCGTCTAAATGGGGTGATTTCCAATTCTTTGCAATGTGGCTTTTGGTTGCCAGCATGACCATTTGTATCCACTTGTTATGGTTCTTATTAACGTTCAGTACTGGCATTCCCAGTAAGCATGTCTCCCTAGAGGGGTGTATTTCCCTGTCTAATACCTCAGAGATCATTGCAGTTAGCCTTCGCCACAGGGACTGTACTCTTGGGCAGTCCCACCAGATGTGGCCAAAGGTTCCTCTATCTGAGCAGTTCCTAAAGCACTCAGGAGGGGAAAGCGGATTTATCTTATTTAGCCTGTCAGGTGTCATGTATACCCTGTGTAGTACTTTAGTTGCTGTTTCTAAATAGCTAAAGAAGAGGGAGCCTTTAGTCAGTGCCTTGTGTATTTTTCCCCATCTCTGGGTGTCCCATTCTACTCCCATTTCCTGTTCCCATTGTAGGACATGTTTAGGCTTTTGGTAAGTGGCTTGTTGGCAAGCGAGTAAAGGGTACCAATTATGCCTCTGGCTAGGGGATTCTGCGCACATACTTTCGCAAACCAGGTGTCCTGTGGGGGACCCCAGGATTTGACCAGTTCTTGGACCCTGTGGCATATCTTGTTATAGTTAAATATCTCCCTGTCTGGTAGATTGTACTTATTTATGAATTGTATAGAGGTTAAAAGGTTGCCGTCTTGGAACCATGCCCCTAGCAGGTCTAGTTTCCGCGAGAGCCACCACGCTTTTGAGACCCCCCCTAATTCCTTCATAATCTGGGACCCCGAAAGGACTGGCGTGAGAGATGAAAGGGAGTGTGTTAACTGCCGCTTGGAGTTCGCCCCTCTCCACTCCTGCAGGGATAATTTAATCATTGGATTATTGTAGCCTGATTTTGCTATTGGGGGGAGTGTCGGGGACCAAATGATATTATCCCATTTGTAGGGTTTCATTTGATAGTTCTCTAGGGATACCCACATTGGTTGGTGTTCACTGGAATGGGCTTGTGGTAGGAAGGAAATCTGGGCTGCTTTAAAGTAGTGTATCAAATTTGGGCACGCCAAACCCCCTGCTTCTTTGTCTCTATACATTAGGGACTTGTTGATTCTCGGGTGTTTATGTTGCCAGATGAATCGGAATACCGCTTTTTGGAAGCCATCTAGATCTCCTCTATGTATTCTAATCGGGAGTGTTCTAAAATAGTATAAGATTTTGGGTAACATGTTCATTTTAAAAGCGTTTATTCTTCCTGTCCATGACAGGTTGTATCTATTCCACCTAAGTAGATCTGTTTGTAATTTTTTGTAAAGGGGGATATAATTTTCTTTGTATAAAGCTGACAACTCTGGTGTGAGGTTAATTCCTAGATATTTGATACTTCCCTTTGGCCATGAGAATGAGTGTCCCTCTTTTAGGGCTTGTACCTGGTCTGAGGGCACTCTCATGCATATTATTTCAGATTTATCTGCGTTAACTTTGAGGCCTGACAAGTTCCCAAACCGGGACATTAAGTCCATAAGGGCTGCTATTGAGGTTACCGGTTTTGTAAGCGTGCACAAGATGTCATCTGCGAACAAACTGCATTTCATTTGTTGACATCCCACCTCAATACCCTGTATGGTGGGGCATGTCCTAATGGCCTGAGCGAGAGGTTCGATGGCTAGAGCGAATAGTAGCGGGGACAGGGGGCATCCCTGCCTCGTACCTCTCTGGATGTTTATAAGATCTCTATTAGCCCCTGGAAGCCTAAGGCTTGCCATCGGGCTTTTGCTGTCATTTTAAGGTTGGTGCTGATCTGCTTTTTGCGCTAATTGCAAAGCTGTCCTGTGGTGTAGTTTGTGTGCTATGAGCAGCGTTGGCGCTGATTGTGTGGCGCGCAGTGAATGTCTTTTGCATTTATTGCGATAGTGTTTTGTATTTCTGTATATGTATTTTGTGATGCAAATTAAAGAAGTAATAAATTAATACATTAATATACTTTACCTATTTTTCAGTAATATATGCAGGAAGCATTGTACTGAAGAGCTGACAATCTGTTTTCGTGTTCCTGCAGCATACAATGTAGGTTTGCACTGTTGTAGAGCTGAGGTGTAAGTGTCAGCAATGTGTGCAGTGTGTAGTGTGAATAGGCTGCGTGTGCAAGGGTAAGCCGTCAATGTAGCTGGGTACTTCCGCATTCTGTAAGTTAGTGTTGTAAAATGGCGGCGAATGTGTATGTGGTAGGCGGGTTTGTGTGATGAAGCGCCCTTGCTAATGGTGTATGTTGTAGGTTGTACGGGTCTTTGTAAAAGCCGTATTTGCTTCGTGGCTTTTGGGGTTGTGTAGCCTCATTTTTTTTTTTTTTCAGCTGCCATTTTTTCGCTCGCTTAGGATATTTTCGAGTGTGTTAACTTTGTAAATTTGACAGAATTCGAGGTTTAAGCTGTGTTGCAGAGGTCCTGGGTGGCCCCCTTGCTGTGGGTAAAATTTTAAATGATTTTTGTGTGTATTTTTGAATGTTTGCCGCTGTGCGCGGGTTGTTCGTTAAGGTTGTATTTTTGCGGGTCGTAATTGTTTTTGTGTAAGTCTGCAATTTTTCATTTTCTAAGTCCCGCGGCTCGTATTTTTTTTGTGTAAGTCCGTTGCTAGTCATTGCGTGTTTATGTTTTATTTTCCAAGTCCCGCTTGTGTGGTCGTTTGTAACCGGTTGTGAGGCGCCGTAGAGCCTCCACCTCCCCAAATGCAGCACCTCGCTTTGCGAGGGTCCGCATTTGCGGTCTGAAAGTCGTAGGGGGTCGTAGGGATGATCGCCTATGGCGCTCATCTCCACCAGCGCAAGGAACAACCCGCATGCTGACAACTAAATATGTGATATCTTAACCC
The DNA here is from genome assembly GCA_027410445.1 of Discoglossus pictus. NCBI lineage: Eukaryota > Metazoa > Chordata > Amphibia > Anura > Alytidae > Discoglossus > Discoglossus pictus. Next base: position 536,920,200 of record CM050163.1, on the reverse strand, counting down.
ATGTACTGCACTACGGGATATGTTGGCACGTTACAAATAAAAGATAATAATAATAATGTGGGTGGCCTGATATGTATTAACTCATTGATTCCTGGAATCAATATAACATGGAAATAAAACATTTTTTTTATTTTTTTATTGCAGATTTGTGATCTTGAGACTGTTATACAATTAATTCTAATGTCTTTCATTGCTTTCCCAGTATTTTAAAGTACGATAGTGTGTTTATATGCTTTTACAGAGCTACGAACAGGGGTTTAACCCCCTTGCGAGTCCTATCTAGTACTCATAGACATTTTTTATAAATTTGCCATTTACGGTTTTGAAGGCAGTTGCGGGCTTGTTGAATTATTGCAATTAAATATGGATTTTCCATTGTTAGAACTGGAAACATTTATAGGCTTGAAACATCAGGAGATAGGAAAGAGTTACGTTTTTGACAACCGCAGGGATTTTGAGCCTGTAACAAATGGATTGTGGGTAGCTAGAAGAGGCCAATTGAATATCAATAACTTTTACGGCTACATTACGGGCTCCAGTAAATACAATTTGGCCAACTGAATGGGGGCCTAGGTATGCTAGGCAAGTTTAGTGCAGGCAACTACACTCAAGGAAATGGACCAAATTAATTAGTAATTAATGCTCATTAACAAAATATATGAATCTCAGTTTGAGGGTTTAAGACTGAATTGCAGCTCAAAATGGCAAACTTCAATGTTAGTTTACTGTAGGAAAATGCTTTTTGGTCTTTAAATAACATTCAATTTATAAGGTGCTTGTAATTACCTAAAGTTTAAATTATACCATATTTGGAACATACGCTGTGTCACTTTATGATGATTTTATTTATATATATTATATATATATATATATAATATATAATATATATAAATACCCTCTTCATATTTTAATAATTCAATTCCTGGTGCCTATGTAAAGAATTATAACCTTGTGCAATGTCATTCATACGTTAAGTTTAGGACTATGATGACCCTTTAACAACGCCAACTACTTGTCCAGAGAGAATAGGGAATCTTTATAAAAAGCTTTATCTGTAAAGTCTGCATGAATATTGTTAGAATCTACTCTATCATATTATTAATTTATTATTTATTTACTTAATTCATTTATGTATTTGTTTATGTATTTATAAAACAATAACATATTTAACTGAATTGAGCTAGCTTCTTCTTCAGTATGATTGTGATTCACTATTTCTTAGGTTACACACTTCTCTCATTTAGTTTTAATGAATGCTAATGGACAAATCTGCAGAGTTCAGAGTTATTTGTAAACTTTAGCTAAAAAAGCCTATGGGCCTCATTCTATTACCGGCCGCAGCCGCTGCGGGGCCGCAAGGACCGGCCGCAAGCTTTACGACTATTCTATTCCCCTCCGGCCGGGGACTCCGGCAGGCTTGCGGTCGGCGCCTTGCTATCTCTTGCGGCCGATCGAGCCGGAGGAAAGCCTTTGATCTAAAACGGCCGCAAGGAAATCGGCCGTAAGAAAAGCCTGGTTGCGATTCTATTGCTCCGGGAACCCTCTCTGCAAGGCTAAAAACGAGCCGCAGCTTACTTGCAGCAAACAGGTCCCGCTAGCACCAATTAAGCACATAAAATAGCTCAAATAAAGCCATCCTGCACTTTGTGGAGTCTATAAAGTGATATTCGGTGTTAGCAAAAATAGCACATAATTATCCTGTACTCAAATCCGTAAAATATTTTATTTTTAATATACGTGAAATATACATGTAAAAAGTCCAGAGTGCTTGGAGCACCTCAGACACGCCCACGCCGCAGCCGGAAAATAAACAGTTAATTTGAACTCGGGTTTGGGCTGATGTGCAAGCTTGAGAGTGGGTTACTTTTAATCCTCATGTCCCCCAATATGATCCCTAGCATTTACAGAGCTGACAAGTGCAGGCTTGAATTTATTTTTCCGTTTAAAGTTTTCTGAGCTTACGGCCGGTTTCAAGATATGCGGCCGGCCGTAAGGGGAGATCCTTGCAGGGCCGTATAATAGAATCGCGAGTTAACTGAACCCCCGCAAGGAATCGCAGCCTTACGGCCGATTTACAGCCGGTAATAGAATGAGGCCCTATGTGCTTTGAAAGCTTGCTATGTAACTATAGCATACATATCTATACAGTATATATATCTCTCTCTCTCTCTATATATATATATATATATATATACACACATATATATACAGTAAACTCCCGATTATCCGGCACTCAACTAACCAGGACTCTCTAGCGACCGGGAGCCGGCATCAATTCCCCATTTTCAAAAAACTCCTGCTAAACCGGCATAACCGGCACTATCCGGCAGTTCGAGACTGCAAAAAAAAAAAAGCAAACTTTTTTTCTAATTATTTTTTTTGGGCCCTAAATGGCCCAGTTTAGCTGCTAATGTATTTTTAAAGGGGTTTGGGGAGTTTAAGGGTCCTTTAGACCCTTAAGTTCGGGGACTCACGATTAACCGGCAACTACAGTTATCCGGGAATAGGGAGTCCCCGTAGATGCCGGATAACAGGGAGTTTACTGTATATATGCAGTATATATATATATATTTATGTAAGGTTTAAAACTCTGTGTGAGAGAAACATAATCATTAATGGCATACTACTTGATCAAGGATAGAGGATAATAATAATAAGAAACCTAACACGATTGTCCTTTAAATCATCGTCTCTGTTTTATTTAAATTGTTACTTTTACTAAAAGTACTGGCATCTGTAATGTCCTTGATAACTTTTCTTAGTAGCAAGCAAGAAGAATTAACCCTTTGCATAATTTTCCTATAATTTCCCCTCTGTTTATAATTATTATCATCTTTATTATAATGAAACTACACAAAATATGCAAGATCAGTTGAGAACAAGTGTCCTAGGGCTCGCGTCCTTCAGATTTGTACAGCTTCTTTGGATATTTTGTACATCCTTCCTGTAAGGATCTCTTGTTACACAATGTCTTCTTGTTCTTCATCAGTTTGTTGGTATTTGCAGCAACCACAGGTGACAAGGATGGTGGTCATGATTCCTATTGAGGTTATTACTGATACTCCTCGTGGTACCCCAATAGAGTAAGCCCTTCACAATACCACCATATATCTGCTCTTGACAAACCATTATTTCTTGTAGTCCGCAGTGTCATTAGTGATATTAATGGTTTCCCTATTGTTGATATCCTTGAAAAGCAGGTGTAATTTGATTCATATGGTGTGAACTGAAGAGGTTGGAAACCTTTCCACTGGCGGAAATAGAGAGTATCGTTGTGGTACAATTCTGGACTTTCCTTTCCTTAAAAAGTTGTAGTATGCGCTGCAATCCAGCTTTATCATTAGATTGAGTTAATCAAAAAGGGACAGTAGCCAGTGCAGGTCTTCCTGTTGAACAGGCAAAGCAATTATTTGCTTTCAATATTCAGCAGTGTACACCATCCTAGATCTCTGAAGGGGATGCCATGGTCTGTATGTTGTGTGTCATTCTGAGGAACCTTTCTCACCTTCCCAAGGCCCCTCTATACTGTTTGCACACTACAGTTTTCTTCCCTGGGTTGAGACAAATGACCCTATTGGTCCCACCACCCTTTGTAGCCAGGGGCAAGGGTTACCTGGGCTATGTGGTCAGGCAGGACACTGGCAGTGTCACCGTCTTGCAGTGGGTCAGATGTAGTCCAGGAAATCCTCTCTGCAAGTTTTACAGCTGTGGAGTAGCCAGCAGCACTTGGAAGGAGCCGTCCAACCTGGTGAGTTCTCTGTGTTTCTGGGGAGGAGAAGATATTTGCAGCAGAAGTTTCTCTTTGTTTTAACATTTTTATCATATACCGGTAATCTGCCAGATTGCTACTCATATTCTCATACTGGCTTACAAAATGTCTCAATTTTGATTCAATTGTGCCATTGTTCCTCTCGTACTACCCTGCTGATTGTGGGTAGTATGAGGAATGGTATTCAATTCAATATGTAAATGCTTTTCCAAGGTCGGAGATCACACTATTCACAAAATGGCTCACATTGCACTGAACCAGGGTATTATTTGAGTTAGTAATGTTTTGCTACTGTAATAGGCTACTATGTCACTAGGCAATATTTCTTCCCTTCACATTTGTTCATTTAATAAAATCCATACACATTACCTGGACTGATATGTTGGTATTGGGAACTGCTTCTCTTAGCCTTGTATTACCCTGTGGGTTGATTTTTGCACAGACAACGCAATCAGTAAAAACATTTTTATTTTTAGTTTGTGAATCCATATTCTGTGAACCACTTAGGATATTATATATACCATCCCCTTCTGTGAAACATGGATTACCCTAGTGGCTCAATATGTGCTGCATCTCTATTATCTGACTTTAATTTTTATGAGGGATAAACCTTGAGAAGGGAGGTGTCCCAGTTTGACAGATAGAAGACATAGTACATAAAAATGAGACCGACTAATATCGCAAAAGACAGAATCGCTTAATAAAGTTCTAACCAGGTAGTACATCATGCACTGAATCACTATATTATAATTGTCAAAACTGCGAGTTGTTGTCACGCTAGCGAGCTTTCGCGTAGCGAGGCGAATCGTTGAGGCATAGAAACCTTCCGACCTTGGAGCACTTAGCGATAAGCGCAAAAGAGCGCTCCTCGCCCTGCAAAGCGAGGCAAACAGTTGAGGCATTGAAACACGAGTGACTAGACTGAAATTAGTGCCAAAGGCGCTCCTGCAAAGCCTTGTGAAGCGAGGTGAGCAGTTGAGGCATTGAAACAGGTGGGACTTAGCCTGCAAGCAGGTATGAAATCGCCGGACATTACTTAGGCAGCAAAAAGTTGAGGAACGCAGAACTTAGAAAAAAAAAAATCCGACCTCATAACTTGGGGGCAAAAAAACACGACTTAATGCCGAACTGCATAATTGAAAAACACAAAAAACAAGACAAAAACATAAAATAAAATAAAAAATACTTACAAACAGCACGGGTGGGGGGGTCGGGACACCAGGACCTCTGGGAGTGAGGTTGCATGCAAAATTTAAGCCGAATTTGCCTATTTCGGCACTCGAAAATCGCTAAGCGAGAAAAAAATGGCGGCCGAAAAAAAAAAAAAAGAAGCTATCAGGAGACCGTAAGCGTGCAAATCCCGCCATTACGAGGTTAGCCAAATACGAGTTAGCCAAGAATGATCTGGAATCTCGGGTGGCAAAAAAAAAACGACCTTGCAGAAAATAATAATTAAACGGCCGAGACCGCGGAAATGGGAAAGACACGAAAAACAAGAAAAAATAAATAAATAAATAAAAACATAAGAAAATATGACTTCCTGAGATCCTTAGTGCATTACACTTACTTAAAAATAGATAGAATTTTTTTTGAGGGGAATAGCTAAAAGGAATTAAAATTAAAGCTATTAAAGCTGCATATAATGAGGGATATATGTAATACATCCACACTACCAATGTGCCCCCACACACAGCCACTCTAGCAGTATAATTATATCCTCATATATGCAGAGACTGCTAATCATAGGATTATATGTAAGTTAAAAAGGTTACAAAAGGAGTGAAAATGTTTAAAAGAATAGAGAAGGAGAAAAAAGCACACTTAAATAGTGTATAATACAATAATCCATTGACAATATGGTAAATAGCATCCAAGTAATTATTAGACTTCTGCTGGTCTGTTTTAACACCAGTACTGCAAATACTTGCGGTTTCGTTTTGTGTTGGGAATTGCCAAGGTCAAATAAACAGAGTTGCCTTCTTAAGTGTACGGTTTGTTAACCTTGTTCTCTAAATTCTTCTTAGATCTTTAGCTTACTGTTTAAAGGTGTTCACTGTGTCACAATTGCTCCTCAATCTTAAGTACTGTCCAATGGGAATCCCTGCCTTCAAGGGAAGGGGTTGTTGACTTGACTATCAAGGAAGAACTATCACACAACGGGGACACACAGTGACTGAACATAAAATAACCATATAGCAGTTTCTAGCAGTTAGTGCCATAAAATATATTACATTAAACAGACTTTATTTAATCTATCTTATCACATGGGCACTTTCTTTCTTGCTGCAGTTCAGCTTTTCCCGACCACCGCTGCAAGAAAAATATGTAACAACATTTTTGTTTTTAACTTTAAAGAGATATCGTCAATATTTAGTTGCATTTCTGGCTGCTCTTCTTAGGCCATTAAATCTAAACATGATTCTAAATTCAATACATCACTTGTTTCTGGTAATCTCACATCATTATTTCCCTGTACACATATTTCAGATCCATATAATCCCTTATCAGTAAATCAGGAAAGGTACAACCTGATTCTAGTCATTGGTCAATCTGTTGATCCTCATCCTCCACACCCTCATCCTCCTGGAGCTTCCTTTGTCAGCAGTGTTGTGCCCAGTGACCGTTTTACCACACACAAAACAAGCTCCTCTGAACTGGGAAAAGTTTCCGCTGCCTTGACCTAGTCCTCGCCCACCTCCTCTTCCTCCACTTTTTGGGTCGTGTCCACCATCACCGGAAAAGAAAGCAGGAGTTATATGCTGTGCTTTTCCATCAACAGAAGTCATCAAAATACACTTCCTTTGGTTTACTATCCGCCTTTTTTGTTTCTGTTCTCTTGCTCACTTACATTGCTCCTCTGCATGTTTAGCATATTCTATGGTGTCTCTAAGGGGGCATAATTTCTAAGTAATTTGATGTTTTATCACAAAATCACGAATTTCTGAATAGCATCCTCTAAGGAAGGCATTCTTTAGCTGATGGGCATATGGTCCTACATCATTGTATGGTTTAGGTCCAGCCACCCCACTGTGACTATCACATACTATCCGTAATCTTCCCATATACTGTTCTACACTTTCACTATCTTTCTGCGCACATTATACCATTCAGCTTTAAACTCTGTATCAATCTTTGAAATGTAAGTGTAAAAGTTCCTATATTATCATTTGGGTGGGGAATTCCCTCCACAGCTTTTCTCACATCTGCATCTGTCCATGCTCGGTATACTAACATAGTGGGTGGCAATACAACTCCTTCTGCCCCCCCCAGGATTTGGGACCTCTTAAAGGGTACAATGATGTTCACTTACCTCTGTATTTATGACTTGGTGCCCGCCTGGACCTGGCGGGCTTCCCATCGTATGGTGGTGGTGGTTGAGGAGGTCGATTTGGAATAGGCTGAGGATATTTGCAGGCATCACCAAATTCGTCGGAGGGGGCGGTTGGTCGTGGTCGTCGTTTCTGCGTATATACAAGCAAATCCTCCTACTCTGAGAGAGACAGTTGATTAATGTTACAATTCCCTCCTCCCTTAGGTACCTTTACTTTATTTATCCCATCATCTGTTTCAGTATGTTCTATATTTTTTGATTTAATTGTAATTTGTTTTTCGCTATTTTTATTCCTTCTCCCTTTGCTAATTCTCATTGGTGATTTTAAATGTTGTCCCATTTTACAAAGTGATCAGTTTGAAGTCAGACTCTTTTACCTTTCAGGTAAGTAAACACTCATTTTTTTACATACAGAGAACTTATTTTAAAGTCTTTACCTCAGGATTATGACGCTTTTACCTTTTAGGTAAGTAAACTGAACTGCTGCTACCCTTTTTACTTTTTACTCTGGTCTTCTAGTTTTCCAGACGGCAACTGCAGTCACTTGCGTGCATACACTTAATACAATCATACCATGAGCATTTATGATTCATATGTTTGCAGCAATACAACTTCTTAAATACAGAATTCAAAACAATTTATCCATTGTATAATGCATTACAAAACTAGAATTCAGAACTTTCTGTTCTTTAAAATATCTCTTCGGCGCTTACAAATATGGGCTCTTTGCCAGCTCTCAGCGTTCCCAATTCTTTTTAAAATAAAAAGTTCCTTTCTACAAATTTAAATTACAATCACAGGAATAGCTTATCTCTGTGCCTGTCAAAAAATGTACTGTTTTCTTTGGGGTAAAAGAAAATATTCTTTCTGACAGTCAGAAAAGTAAATAAGTGTTAGCGAGTTTAGAAGATAACATGCATGTAGAAAACACATTGCCTATAAACTGAAGCCACAACAATATCAAGATATATATCTTAAAGAACAAGTAGTTGAGCTGCTGAGTACAAAGATAGGTCTTAAATAAAATATTACGGGACCACAATCCTCCACTGTTATATATTTCTGGAAAAAAGATTTCCCTTTTATATTTATGCCGGCTTTAGAAATACACCTCAGTGGTGGGCGCGATTCCACACCCTTAAAGACACAGAGGAAAATTAATTTAACCTGCATTTCCCAGTTGTATTGCAAAGAAAGAAAGCACAACAATCACAATTACACTTTTTTTCTTTAGACTTTCTCTCCAGACTCACATTCTTACTTCAAAACAAGAAAAGATTCATACCTCTATGATTAATGCTGTCTCACACTAAAATAACTTGTCACTTTCCTGTACTCCAGCGGGTGCTGGCCTCTCTTGGGTCAAACTGATTTACAGAATCAGGTCCTAGACCCTCCCACGTGCACGATTTCAGAACCCAAAACCTGGAGAACAGACCGGTTTATAGTTTCCAGCAATCAAAGGACCAATTTATGTTAGTTTCAAAACTATTAAAATCATTAAAGCATACTACTACTTGATCAAGGAGAGAGGATAATAAAAAGACACCTAACACGATTGTCCTTTAAGTCATCGTCTCTGTTTTATTAAAATTGGCATGGACCATTGTAATTGCAGGGTCATCATAAATCATAAAGTAATCATATCTTATATCTTTATCATATCTTATATCTTTTCATGTGACAACAATGAAGAAATGGCACTCTGCTACAATGTAAAGTAGTAAGTGTACAGCCTTTATAACAGTGTAAATTTGCTGTCTCCTTAAAATAACTCAACACACAGCCATTAATGTCTAAACCGTTGGCAACAAAAGTGAGTACACGCCTAAGTGGAAATGTCCAAATTGGGACCAAAGTGTCAATATTTTGTGTGGCCACCATTATTTTCCAGCAGCACTGCCTTAACCCTCATGGGCATGGAGTTCACCAGAGCTTCACAGGTTGCCACTGGAGTCCTCTTCCACGCCTTCATGATGATAGCATGGAGCTGGTGGATGTTAGAGACCTCACACTCCCCCACATGCTCAATATGGTTTAAGTCTGGTGACATGCTTGGCCAATCCATCACCTTTACCTTCAGTTTCTTTAGCAAGGCAGTGGTCGTCTTGGAGGTGGGTTTGGGGTCGTTATCATGTTGGAATACTGCCCTGCGGCCCAGTCTCCGAAGGGAGGGGATCATGCTCTGCTTCAGTATGTACATGTTGGCATTCATAGTTCCCTCTATGAACTGTAGCTCCCCAGTGCTGGCAAGAAATACAGTTCTTCTACTGCATTATGGGAATCCGGACAGGGACATGTGAATGTCCCCACAAAGGCTTCACTCTTGTAATCCAATTTTAAACATATATATATATATATATATATATATATATATATATATATATATATATGTGTGTGATGTGTGTATGTGTGTGTATTGAGTTGTACATTAAGTTTAATAAAAACAGGAAGAAAAGTGAAATCTACCTGCTCATAGGCAGGTGGGGGCGGCATGAGTATGTCTGGATTAATGTTCTGAATGGATTAACTTTTTGAGACTTTGCACTGTTCTAACCCTTTGTTGATGATTAAATGTCTCTGCACTATTGGAAGCTTCCTGTTCACAGCTTCAACCTATACAATATGTGAAAATCATGGACACTTTATAAATGGACTTTATTGCCACATGACCACAATAATCTCTGCATAAACTTCTTTACCACAGCCACTATCCTGGTGTGGAAAGTGGGCAAACATACAGTAACTACGATCCTGACGCAGCTGATCATTAAATGCAAATACCTTGTTAAATGTGTCAGAAAAGCTATTAAAAAAAAACATCTGGAAAGTTCTATTCACTAGAAGACATAAAGCAGTCAAACACTAGACTCATATAACCTGGTACTTTTCAATTTCCATCACACAGACAAGTAAGAAAATAAGGATTACAGATAAGCTGTGATGAAAAGTGATGATGAAAATTCAATTACTGAAAGCTGATGGATTTTGTATTCAATAGAAAATGCTATTTAAAATATCAGCTATTCTGGTTAACCGCAGTTTAGCATTTACTCCAATGGGTTTTATTTTTTTTTTGTAGGGGCACAAAGTTTTATTTATAATGCAGTGACAAAATATAGCTTTTTAGATGTTTGCGTGGGAACAAACTATCATCTGACTGCTATTAAAATGGAATTTTGCACTTAGTGTTAGCATGCTCACAGTTCCATAATGCATAAGCTTTTATTGTGGTCCTGCAAAAAATATTATAAAGTTTATTTTAAACTAAAACTCAATAGAACTTCTAGGTGAGTGCCATGATAACAGGAAACATAAACCACTAGCTCTAGGACATGAAAGTTGAAGCCTCATAATATCTACATGACATTGCACCATTCATAGCAGAGATATCCAGTTAGACCATTCATGGATGATGCCATCATGCACATTGTGGAAAAATTGCTTGATTCCTGGGCTGCCTAAATCTGAAAATATAAACTTGAGACAACTGTCTATAGCTCAAACTCCAGCTAACCTATTCTGAACTGTTTAAGCACACAAGGGAGTCCCCAGACACAGGGCCCTATCAAAGTGTGACCATGAAGCCATGAACACAGTGAGCCATCTTTGCTTCACCCACTTTCTCCTTCCCCTTAGAATGAGATATTTGGGTAATGTGCATTTCTTTATTTAATAAAGGACACTATAATGGTTCAGTTATTTTTTAAATCATTGTGATTCTAAAAAAATTATCTCTATTTTACACTGAAAATGTAAAATGTAAAACATTATATAATGATGAATAAATAAATAAAATAATAGAAGCAAAGATCTCAAAATCAGATATAATAGTTGTCAAACTGCGATTCGTCATCACGTTTGCGACAAATTTAAGTTTGACAACTATGACCGATCGCAGCCCCGCGCATGCGCATTGCTCGGCGTTAGCCTTGCATGTGCAGTACGCTGGTCGTGCGCGCAGAGAAGGGAGGAAGAGACACACAGTGGAGGAGGGAAGAGGCACACAGGGGACGAGGAGAGAGACACACAGGGGAGAGGCACAAAGGGGAGGAGGGGAGAGAGACACACAGAGGAGGAGGTGGGGGAGACACACAGAGGAGGAGGGGGGAGAGACACACACGGGAGGAGGGGGAGAGACACACAGGGGAGGATGGGGGAAAGACACAGGGGAATGAGAGAAGGGGAATAGACACAGGGGAGTGAGAGAAGGGTGAAGAGACACAGAGGAGTGAGGGGAGGGGGAGAAAACACAGGGGAGGGAGAGGAAGATGGAAAAGACACAGGGGAGGGGGAAAAGACACAGGGGAGGGAAATGGGGGGAGACACAAGGGAGGGGGAAGAAACACAGGGGGGCAGGGAGGAAAGAGACACAGGGGAGGAGGAAAAGACACAGAGGAGGGAGAGGGGGTAAGAGACACAGAGGAGGGAGAGGGAGTAAGAGACACATGGGAGGTAGGGGGAGAGACACAGGGCAGGGAGGGGGAAGAGACACAGGGGAGGGGAAAAGAGACAGGGAGGGAGGGGAGGGGGAAAGATACACAGGGGAGGAAGGGGGAGAGATACAGGGGAGGGGGAAAGAGACACATGGGAGGGATAGGGGGAAGAGACACGGGGAGGGTAACAGACACAGGGAAGGGGTAACAGACACAGGTAAGGGAGAGGTGGGGAAGAGACACAGGAGGGAAAGAGACACAGGGGAGGGAGATAAGGGGGGGAAAGAGACACAGTGGAGGGGGAAAGAGACACATGGGAGGGAGAGGCACAAGGGAGGAGGGAACACACACAGGGGAGGAAGAGGTGGGTAAGAGACACAGGGGAGGGAGGGGGAAAGCAACACAGGGGAGGGGGGAAGAGACACAGGGGAGGGGGAAAGAGACACAGTGGAGGGAGAGGTGGGAAGCGACACAGGGGAGGATGGAACAGACACAGGGGAGGGAGAGGTGGGGAAGAGACACAGGGGAAGGAAGGGGGAAGAGACACAGGGGAGGGGGGAAGAGACACAGGGGAGGGGGAAAGGGACACAGGGGAGGGTGAGGTGGGGAAGAGACACAGGGGAGGAAGGAGGGAAGAGACACAGGGGAGGGGAAAAGAGACACAGGGGAGGGAGAGGGGGAAGAGACACAGGGGAGGAAGGAAGAGGCACAGGGGAGGGAGAGATGGGTAAGAGACACAGGGGAGGGAGGGGGGGGGAACAGACACAGGAGGAAAAGAGACACGGGGGGAGCACAGGGGAGTGAGAGGAGGGGGAAAGAAACAGGAGAGTGAGAGGAGGGGGGAAGAGACAGGAGAGTGAAAGGAGGGAGAGGAGGGGGGAAGATACACAGGGGAGGAAATGGGGGGAAACAAGGGAAATTTCCCTTATGGCATATTTATTAATTATATTCCTCCCATAATGAATGGGATATAACTGTTTAATAATGAAATTAATGGAATTCTGTTTTTATTAATTTACCTAACATGAAATAATTAAATAAAGTTTTGAAGAGGATATCCATACATTGTTTGTAATATTAATATGTAAAGACTTCTGGGCCAGGAGCTTTGTGAGGTTTAGCAACTTTTATTGCTGTTTTAATTTCTTCAATTGTGATAGGGAAATGAGGAGAATCTTAATACTCCCATAGGAGTATTTATTTGTCTATTTGAGGAAAATTGATTTCTGATAGAAATGTATTTATTTTGTACTCTATGGTCGGTCGAGCCAGATTGATATTTCACTGAGTATAATTATGCCTAAAATTTCACGAAAACCTCCATAATTTCCTTTGTTTGCTATATAAATTCAGCTTTTTTTATTTTTAATTTAGGGATGATGGAGTCTGCTTTTTGTTGTTTAAGTTTTTTAGCTTGTATTGAGTCTGGTTTTTAAGAAAACACAAAAAAAATTGATTGTGAGCATTGCATTATTATTATAATCTTCCTCTGCAGAATCATGTTTTTTGTTGCAGTGTCACAACCATTGGTCCCTTACTTTGCTTTGCTATTAACTTTTAATTTTCTATTGTAGCCAATCCAATAGCATTTTTACAAGACTTGTTATATTCTTTGTAAAACTACCACTATTTCCTCTTTCTTGTGTAATTTAAATGTGTTCTTTTTTACTCATTATCAAGATCTTTAAGTCATTTTTTAATTGTTAAGCCACATGGGGTTGGTTTACTTCTTTTATTTTAATTTTATTTTTCACATGCACTTGTTGTTCTTTAGCATGTGTTATACATACTTTTATAGGCAGTGATTCACCTTCTTTATTAAGAGATGTATGTATGGTCATTGGTTTTGATTTACCCATAGGCACTCTCTTATTATTTATTCACACTTGTTCTAGTGGTTCTAAGTTTTTTTTAATTTTTTTAAAGTCTCTTGGTGATGTAGAATTTCACTATAGGGGTAAAGACTTTCCAACAAGTCCCATTCCAAGGGATTTCTAGATATCGATTATCTTTTAAAAGTAATTTTTTTGGCTCTTTGATTTAGCTTTATTATACTGTTAAGAGTTATTGCTACATGTATTATCTATGCCCGTTTGCTACCGTATATACTTGAGTATAAGCCAAGTTTTTCAGCCCTTTTTTTAAGGCTAAAAAGGGCCCCCTCGGCTTATACTCGAGTCACTCTCCCCCTTCCCCCCCCCCCCCGTGTCTCTCTAACCCCCCCCGTGTCTCTCTAACCCCCCTTGTGTCTCTCTACCCCCGTGTCTCTCTACCCCCGACGTGTCTCTCTAACCCCCGTGTCTCTTTCCCTCCCCCCTCCTCATCCTCAACCCCCCCCTCATACTACCCCTCTAAATACCCCCCCCCCCTCTCCCCTCACTTACCTGCTCCGGCCTCCGCTCCTTCTTGACCTGGCTTGCCACGTCATTAGCATATGTGGGGTTGAGGAGGGAGGTTGAGAATGAGGAGAGGGGGAAGAGACACAGGGAAGGGAGACGGGGGGAAGAGACACAGGGAAGGGAGAGGGGGGAAGAGACACAGGGAAGGGAGAGGGGAGAAGAGACACAGGAGAGAGAGGGGGACACAGAAGGCACAAGAGGGACACAGGTGGCAGCACATTTCCCACCCTCGGCTTATTCTCGAGTCACTCATTTTACCCAGTATTTTGTGGTAAAATAGGTGCCTCGGCTTATACTCGGGTCGGATTATACTCGAGTATATACAGTATTTTAGTATTTTTCTATTTATTTTTATTTCTACATATGCTAAGTATGTATGTATTTATTTTCTTTATTTTTACTGCCAGTTCTTTGTCCCAGTTTTTAAACCATTAAAACTTGCCCTTCTGAAATTATTATTTTTTGGCCCCTTATAACTTTTCTATAATTTCAAATGAGACTGTATTATGGTCCATGTATCCAAATTCTTCCCCTACTTCAACATTTGATATTATATCAATATTATTTGCTGACTAGATGCAAGATGACTTCTGAATTTCTAGTACAGCCTTTAATGTATCACATTTTAAATGTAATTATGCAGTGAAATGTATATTTTTTGTTTCTACTGCCTTCTACCTGAAATGGTAGAAGATTCCTCAGAAAGCACAATATGAATATTTATCTACAATTTTACATGAAATGAGGCGGCTGAACTTAATCCTAAATCTAATCATCAGCAGCAAGGGCAAAATGCATTTAAAAAATTTAAATCAGATATTAATTTGCTAATTTGCATTATGCTATTAAAAAAACATAAAAATACAAATCCGATTTAGGGCCCTATTAAATTCCAGCCTCGTAAATAAGAGGCTTCTACTTAAGCCCTACGTACTGCAAAGTTTCTCTAACTTACAATGCTATTAAATTAGCCCTGCTGCGAGCAACGTATGAGCTACGCAGCAGGGCCGTACGTATCTACACTGCGTAAATGTACATGAGGAGTGACAGCCTGCGAGATGATATCGCAGGCTCCCACTCCTCATCAATTGCTGCGGGGGTCCTAAAAGGGACCTCCGCGGCAGTCCCCCACATAAGCCCTGCCGTGGGGGTACTCCGAATACCCCCCCCCCCCCGCACCTAAAATTAACCCCCCCTCAATGCGGGGGTCCCCGTCGGGACCCCCGAAGTGTCCTCACATGAACACCTTGCTGCAGGGGTCCATAGGAACCCCCGCAGCCCCCACACATTAACCCCTTGCAGCGGGGGTCCCCGATCTGCATAGATCAGGCCCCCCGCTGCATTTCAAACTTTTAAATTCCCCGCCGCGGCTCCTTAAAGGGGCCGCGGCACACTATTACCCAATCCCGGCCGCGGCACTTAAAATTAACCCCCCTCTATGCTGGGGGTCCCCATCGGGACCCCCGAAGTGTCCCCACATAAACCCATTGCAGGGGGGGCCCCGATCTGCATAGATCAGGCCCCCCGCTGCATTTAAAACTTTTAAATTCCCCGCCGCGGCTCCTTAAAGGGGCCGCGGCACACTATTACCCAATCCCGGCCGCGGGACTTAAAATTAACCACCCTTTATGCTGGGGGTCCCCATCGGGACCCCCGAAGTGACCCCATATAAACCCCCTGCAGCGGGGGGCCCCGATCGGCACCGATCGTGACCCTGCTGCAATTCAATTTTAAATTTCCCGCCTCGCGGGTCCTCAAAGGACCGTAAAGGTCCTGAAAGGACTCGCACTAAAAATATTAACCCCAGGCAACTATAATTACCCCATTAACTCATGATGGTCAATCCAGACCACCATAAGGCCTAAATTAACCCATTAACTCATGATGGTCAATCCAGACCACCATAAGGCCTAAATTAACCCATTAACTCATGATGGTCAATCCAGACCACCATAAGGCCTAAATTAACCCATTAACTCATGATGGTCAATACAGACCACCATAAGGCCTAAATTAACCCATTAACTCATGATGGTCAATACAGACCACCATAAGGCTCTATTTAACCCCATCAGTCCCATAAGGGTATATTATTACCATTATGGGCCTGTTACAACCCAACATTAACCACATAAGTGCCATGATGGTCCTCAAGGACCATCATGACACTAACTACAAACACTACACTATAACCCCCAATAAACCATTTAATCTAAACTAACCCCCCTCTACACTAATCTATTAACACTTACACTACCTACCTACACTACCTACCCCCTAATAAACCTCCCCAACACTCTAATTACAAAAAACAAAAAACCTACAGTACAGAAAACAAAAAACCTACAGTACAAAAAACAAAAAAACCTACAGTACAGAAAAAAAAAACAATTACAACCCCACCCCCCACTACAGAAAATAAAAAAAATTACACACCTGAAAAGGAAAGACAGATAAACACAATACAATACATACATATAATACATTACATACATTACATACAATACATGACATTACATACATTACATATAATATATTACATATAATATATTACATATAATATATTAAATAGAATATATTACATATAATATATTACATATAATATATTAAATATAATACATTACATACATTACATACAATACATGACATTACATACATTACATATAATATATTACATATAATATATTAAATATAATATATTACATATAATATATTACATATAGTCCAAATGAAATACCCCCTATCTATCTAACATACAATCTATTTAATTTAAAATAAATCCTAACTATATCAAATACATCCCCCTATCTATCTAATATACAAAAAATCCTAACTACATACACAGACCCTTATTCTAAAATAAAATAAAATAATTACAGTCCTAACTACATACACAGACCCTTATTCTAAAATAAAATAAAATAATTACAGTCCTAACTACATACACAGACCCTTATTCTAAACTAAACTAAAATAATTACAGTCCTAACTACACAGACCCTAATTCTAAGCTAAAATCAATAAATTAAGACCACTTACCTTTAAGATGTTGCTTCAGATCACTAACCTATGGGTCAAACAAAAAATAAAAATTAGTACAAAACATTAACATCAAATAAATAAACATTCTATACATTCTAAATATTCAACTCACCTTTACAGCATGTCCCGTCACTGTTTAGCTCTTCCGGCGCGGCCCTGTTAAAAAAAAACACAATACATGAATACATTAATACAATATATAAACAATAAATAAAATACACAAATAAACATCTAAATATACATTTAACTTACCTCCCCGCGATGTCCCCGGCCTTCTCTCCTTCAGCCCCGGCTGGGCCGCGGAACCATCCGCGCTCTAAAAAAAACAAAAAAAAAAACTAACGGAGGTCTGCACTGGCAGACCTCCCCGACGCTAATGAACCTCCCGGAGTCGTTTCCGGGAGGAAATTGGCATTGGCGGCTTGTGATTGGCTGAAAAAGCTGTCTATCAATTTCAGCCAATCAAAAGTCGTCAATGTGTGAGCCAATCAGGATGGGATACACCCCAATATCCCACCCTGATTGGCTAAAACACTTGTCTATCTTTCTGGGAACCAATCACAACGCTCAGATGCCTTCAGCCAATCACTATGGGATACACCCCCACGGAGTGATTGGTAGAAGACATCTGCGCATCCTGATTGGCTCCTACATTGACGACTTTTGATTGGCTGACAGCTTTTTCAGCCAATCACAAGCCGCCAATGCCAATTTCCTCCCGGAAACGCCTCCGGGAGGTTCATTAGCGTCGGGGAGGTCTGCCAGTGCAGACCTCCGTTAGTTTTTTTTCTTCTTTTTTTTTTAGAGCGCGGATGGTTCCGCGGCCCAGCCGGGGCTGAAGGAGAGAAGGCCGGGGACATCGCGGGGAGGTAAGTTAAATGTATATTTAGATGTTTATTTGTGTATTTTATTTATTGTTTATATATTGTATTAATGTATTCATGTATTGTGGTTTTTTTTAACAGGGCCGCGCCGGAAGAGCTAAACAGTGACTGGACATGCTGTAAAGGTGAGTTGAATATTTAGAATGTATAGAATGTTTATTTATTTGATGTTAATGTTTTGTACTCATTTTTATTTTTTGTTTGACCCATAGGTTAGTGATCTGAAGCAACATCTTAAAGGTAAGTGGTCTTAATTTATTGATTTTAGCTTAGAATTAGGGTCTGTGTATGTAGTTAGGACTGTAATTATTTTATTTTATTTTAGAATAAGGGTCTGTGTATGTAGTTAGGATTTTTTGTATATTAGATAGATAGGGGGATGTATTTGATATAGTTAGGATTTATTTTAAATTAAATAGATTGTATGTTAGATAGATAGGGGGTATTTGATTAGGACTATATGTAATATATTATATGTAATATATTATATGTAATATATTATATGTAATGTATGTAATGTCATGTATTGTATGTAATGTATGTAATGTATTATATGTAATATATTATATGTAATATATTATATGTAATATATTATATTTAATATATTATATGTAATGTCATGTATTGTATGTAATGTATGTAATGTATTATATGTAATATATTATATGTAATATATTATATGTAATATATTATATTTAATATATTATATGTAATGTCATGTATTGTATGTAATGTATGTAATATATTATATGTAATATATTATATGTAATATATTATATGTAATGTCATGTATTGTATGTAATGTATGTAATGTATTATATGTATGTATTGTATTGTGTTTATCTGTCTTTCCTTTTCAGGTGTGTAATTTTTTTATTTTCTGTAGTGGGGGGTGGGGTTGTAATGTATTTTTTTGTTTTCTGTAGTGGGGGGTGGGGTTGTAATTTTTTTTTTTTTTCTGTACTGTAGGTTTTTTTGTTTTTTGTACTGTAGGTTTTTTGTTTTCTGTGCTGTAGGTTTTTTGTTTTTTGTAATTAGAGTGTTGGGGAGGTTTATTAGGGGGTAGGTAGTGTAGGTAGGTAGTGTAAGTGTTAATAGATTAGTGTAGAGGGGGGTTAGTTTAGATTAAATGGTTTATTGGGGGTTATAGTGTAGTGTTTGTAGTTAGTGTCATGATGGTCCTTGAGGACCATCATGGCACTTATGTGGTTAATGTTGGGTTGTAACAGGCCCATAATGGTAATAATATACCCTTATGGGACTGATGGGGTTAAATAGAGCCTTATGGTGGTCTGTATTGACCACCATGAGTTAATGGGTTAAATAGAGCCTTATGGTGGTCTGTATTGACCATCATGAGTTAATGGGTTAATTTAGGCCTTATGGTGGTCTGTATTGACCACCATGAGTTAATGGGTTAATTTAGGCCTTATGGTGGTCTGTATTGACCACCATGAGTTAATGGGGTAATTATAGTTGCCTGGGGTTAATATTTTTAGTGCGAGTCCTTTCAGGACCTTTACGGTCCTTTGAGGACCCGCGAGGCGGGAAATTTAAAATTGAATTGCAGCAGGGTCACGATCGGTGCCGATCGGGGCCCCCCGCTGCAGGGGGTTTATGTGGGGACACTTCGGGGGTCCCGATGGGGACCCCCAGCATAGAGGGGGGTTAATTTTAAGTGCCGCGGACGGGATTGGGTAATAGTTTGCCGCGGTCCCTTTAAGGAGCCGCGGCGGGGAATTTAAAAGTTTTAAATGCAGCGGGGGGCCTGATCTATGCAGATCGGGGCCCCCCCCCTGCAATGGGTTTATGTGGGGACACTTCGGGGGTCCCGATGGGGACCCCCAGCATAGAGGGGGGTTAATTTTAAGTGCCGCGGCCGGGATTGGGTAATAGTTTGCCGCGGTCCCTTTAAGGAGCCGCGGCGGGGAATTTAAAAGTTTGAAATGCAGCGGGGGGCCTGATCTATGCAGATCGGGGACCCCCGCTGCAAGGGGTTAATGTGGGGGTGCTGCAGGGGTCCTGATAGAGACCCCTGCAGCATGGGGATGTGTATAGGGTGCAGGGGGGAGCCTCACACTGCTGTCTCGGGCTGTTCCGAGGCAGCACGTAGAGGCTTTCGGATCCCTTGCGTGGACTTTTAGTCCACGTAGGGATTCTTACGATATGCGAGACTCGTGCATAGATTTAAGGCTACGTAGCTCTCTCGGAGCCTATTCTCGGCCATTTTCTCGCAGTCATATCGTAAAGCAGGCTGCGAGAGATTCGGTTCTCGCAAACAGCAGGAAAACTGCCTTTTGCGAGCACCGAGAGAACTACGAGGGAGAATTTAATAGGGCCCTTAGTTTGTCCAAATGGTGATGTGATTTTTAGAATTTTCCATTGCCGATTATAATGTAATAGGACAGTTACATTTTTCTTAAGGGCTCTGGTAAACATCTGCTCTCCACTTTTATGGCTACGGAGAATTAATAGATTGCAGAAATATCTCTCTATTCTGCAGCTGCTATGCTGAGTAGGATGAATAAATAACTATAGCTATTGAAGAGAATATAGACTCTCATATATTGCTATAAGAATAAACTTTATTGTCTTGTTAAAATTAGAATTAGATAAACACTTTATAAATAAATTGAAACAGAGAAAAGTATGTATTAAAGTGGACAATTTATTTAGCAATACAGCAGAACAACATCATCTTAAACCATCCACAGCATTGATTTCACTTAATAATAATTCTAGTTAAAGGATGCTCTAACCTGGAGCATCACCAAGTAAAAATGGATCTCTTTCAGAGGGATTTGTTTTCTACCCTGTCCAACCACTTTTAATCACAGATTTTTATACACATTGAAGATAATTATCATTAAGCAAATAGATCTTCTTCCCATATACTAGTGTTGCATGTGAGCAACCCATTGACATACAGTCTGCATCGCGCCCCAAGGATTGCTTGAATGGACACAAATTGTGTGGCAATTGGCATTCATCATCATTTCAATCTCATTAAAATATGTGAAAATACTTTTTGAATATTTGAAAGCTTTTGTAGCAGAGTTATCTTATTTTGAAGATTTCCAGCCTTATTAAATTGCGATTTGGCTAATTGAATAGGGCTCTATATAAACACATAGCATATTTTTTTACAGAGTTTTTGGTTAGTGAACTTCAAACCAAAAGCAAGGTCTTCCCTAATTAAAAATTTCTGTGAAAAAAATATGCTCTGTGCTTATATAGAGCCCTTCTAAATTGGCTGAATCACAATTTAATAAGGCTGTTCATGTTTACATTGGTTCCAACCCTCCCTCAAGTTCCTCAGTGCTAATGGTAAAAGATAGAGGCTCTTTAGCAAAAAATGACAGAGGGTTGTTTCCTGTCTGTCTAACGTTTTCACTTATATTACCATACTGATGTGCAATATTTACCCTAGTTGCTGCTAGGATATATATATATATATATATATATATATATATATATATATATATATATATATATATATATATGTAGATAGATAGAAAGATAGATAGATAGATACATGTGTAGTAATAGGGCCACATTAAATTCCAAGCCCGCAACTGGCTCGCCGACAGCCCCATGTCTGCGATTGAGATGCAGGCTCCCGTTCCCCTCCGTTTCGAATACTATCCAATTCCCCAGGCCCGAAACTAGCTGCCCAAGATCCGAAATCAGAAACTCAGGTTTCAAAATTTGATTGACAGTTACATCAGCCAATCAGAATAGGATACACCCCACGGGGTGTATCCCATTCTGAATTGCTGAAGGCAATAGCGCCTTCTGATTGGATTAAAAATGATTGACAGTGACATCAGCCAATTTAGAATGTGATATAGGGTTGTATCCCATGTTGATTGGCTCACACCTTTGCGCCTTCTGATGGGCTGAAATATGATTGACTGCGTTTTCAGCCAATTAGAAGACGCCATTTGTAAATTTTAGCGGAGCATGCACGAGAATCCTAACTTGTGGCGGGGAGCATTTCAAGGGAGGAGCTCTGTTAGTTTTTTTATTTTTTAGACCATCAGGTTGTTCTGGAGGGGACCTGCCTGTAACGACTTCGAGGAGGACGGGGGCATCGATGGATTGGCATTTTTGACAGGTAAGTGGCCTAATAAAACTTATTATAATACCTGTTGTATATATGTATGTATTAATTGTACTTTTTATTTTATTTTAAGTGGACATATATGGAGGGCCCGGTCTGGGACGAAGTACAGAAGACCATCATTGCTGGAGGGGCATTTGGGCAAGATAAGTGGTCTAATTTACCGTATTCTAGTTTTACGAAGGGGGGTTGTTTTAGGTGTAATTTAGGGGGTTTTATTTAATGCGATTTGTTTGTTTTTTATTCAATGTAATTTAGGGGGTTTTATTTAATTTAAGGTAGTATATTTTATTTTATGTAATTTAGCTTGTTATTTATGTGATTTGTTTTTATTTTCAGTAATGTAGCTTTTTTCTTTTTTTGTAATGTAGTTTATTTTCAGTAATTATTTTTTATTTTCTGTAGTGTGGTGTTTTTTTGTTGTTGGGGGGGACCCCACAGCATTTACCCCACAGTGTTACTGTTGGTTGCTGTGGGGGTACTTACTGTACCCCCATGGTATGGGGTTAGCCATTTTTGTACTGCAGGCCCTTTTTAGGACCTGCAGCAGAGAATTAGAATTTTTAAATGTGGGGACCCTCAGGGTTCTCGATGGGGACCCAGCAGCATGGGGATATTGTGGGGACCCTGTGGGGGACCCCTGCATCATGGTGTTTCATCTAGGTGCAGTGGGGACATTTCAGGGAGCCTACATAAGGGC